>JABVXV010000379.1:0-55680 GCA_013365325.1 Dipetalonema caudispina | reverse complement strand
CAGTTGGACTTTTATATTTCTTTTTATGTTTATTTAAATCAGAATTTTAAACGAATCTTTTATTCCATTTTTGAATTCTGCAGACATCACTGTTTAATTTTTGAATAACAACACTTCGTCGACACTAAATGATTCGGTAGTTTAATACATAAATTTTTTTCCTTACATTAATGTTATACTACAAAGTATAGCAGCAAATATATTAACTCCTCAAAAGTAACGAAAGAAATTGATAGGTACGATGAAAGCTGTGTTGGTTCTCATCTTTTTTCAAACAAAAATTCTGTCGTACATTAGACAAAAAAATTTATGAATATTTGATTCTATACTGAGAGCAATTTCTTATTTATTTACCGTTACTTGTGCGATATATGATGGCAACATAATCGCTGCAACATAGTAGGATAATTCGCAAACAACTTTCTTCGACAAATGGTAATGCTTGAAGTGATAGAATCCAAGGCAGAATTCTGACAAATATTCAAGCATTACTATTTATCGGTGGAAGTTGATTTCGAAAAATATTCCTTTGTAAGTAGAAATTGAAAGACCGAAAACTAATCCAATGAATAATAACTGTTGTAACGGTGAAAAGAGCCATTTTTATCAATCATACAATCTTTGGTCTGATAAAAAATGAAAAAAACACATAATAATGGATTAGAGCTCTGCGATTTTGTATAGTTATAAATATCTCCGTCAGAACCATCACCTGATCTTTGTTAACTCAAAACCGGATGAAATATAATTTTATAACCTTCCGGATCAATATAGCTGTAGTACAGAAACCATCAGTTATATAGCATAATCAAGCAGCTCAATTAAAATATAGCCTTGCAACAAAACGTTTATGCTTCTTTTTTGTATTTTAGCAAACTGATTTGAATTTCATTTTTCTGTTCTGGGATAAAAATGCAATGGATGGATTTGGAAAATGCATCATAAATTAATAATATACATAGGAAAAATGTATTAATTAATAAAATAGTATTCATAATCACTACATATTAATAGTAATATCGTGTCTTAGTTTACTGCTAAGCTGATAAAGAGTGTAATATGGAAATATTAAAATTATTTACATGACACCTTACACAATTGAATTCTTTTCGTCCCTCCAACTTTATACTATCATCTTTAAATCTAAAAAAAAAGCAGAAAAACAGCTTACCTCAAACTTCCATATATTTCCAAGTGAAACGAAACTGAACACCTTAGATTTAAGTTGAAAACTTGTTAAATCATTGAAGAAGTATTAATTCAAAATGAAATATCAGCATATTTATTGGTGGTAGTCAAAACAGTAAGTCATTGAATGACTAATACAAATATGCATAATTACGCGATAAAAACCAGAAATGTATTTAAAAAACACAAACAGCAATCATCCTCCTTTCTTCTTTCATAGCTTCAAGCTCTGCATTGAGATCATTTCGTAATTGATATTTTGAATATTCATAAATAAAATATATGTACAATACACAAACTAATCCATTTTTTCAACAGTTTCAGTTGTTTTCATTCGGTAAGACAAATCGCGAATCCTGAAAATAATATTTTATTGTGGTCCTTAATCGGAAAGTACCAAAATACTAATTCAGTTGAACAGTGATCAACAGTGCTGTGATATAACAAAATTTGTATTACTTCCATGCATATTGACATGGCGAAAAACATGATTATCACATCAATCTAGCATTGAATTCAGGAAAAGAAATTTTAAGAACTGATATAACATTTGAAAACCTATTAATTTCATCAATAAGTGAAGTTGGCCTCCGTAGAAAGATGATAATAAGTAACAAATCTTCATACCTCTGGATAATTTCCTTTCTAACTGGCGTAGTAAAATGATTCAATAAACAAGAAACTGTCACAAAAGCAAACGCAACGTTATATGTCCAGACCAGTGTGAAATTGGATAACCACATAAAGCTGCCGTACGCTCCTACCAAATCGAATGTAGTGATTCCTGAAAACAAAAAGTTCAGCTCTAAAGGTAAACTAACAAGTGAGATGATCCACATCACTCTAAAGCATGATTACATACATTGAAAATAAATATAGCGATGAAACAAACCAAGAGTTCGTGCAAGTACCGGAAGAGCAGAACTAAGTACCAAAACAGTTGTACAGTTTGCAATCACGCGTGTCATGGATGTTTTATGTAATTGAGGTCGGATTCTCCGTAACAGTGGCACTGAATAAACTCCAATCATCGCAGCAACCATTATATACCTAAATGACCGTATACTGATTGCCAAGTAATTAAATCAACAGCACAGTTAAAGAAATCTTTAAAACTTATATGGATCTGTTAAAGAATTCAGTTTGTCAACTTCAATTCTTTTGTTGCCTTACCAAATTATGATAACTTCAACGATAGCTCCAAAAATGCCTAATGTATGACGTGAATTTACTTCCATGTATTGTGCATATACGGGCAAAGCTCGAAACCCAAACAGCAATTGCAGCGTATTGATTAATACCATCAGCACAGTGATTGCCTAAAAGAACTGCTAAGAAAATTGTAAAAATTTCGGAAGTTACCATAAAAAACGAATAGCTATGCGATAAAAACAAGTACTGTATGAGTTGAGTAAAAGTTATTGAATTGTGATTAACTGAATTGAAAGTTATGGTTTGATATTTTGTTAGAAAGATATTCTTTGATTAAATTACAGTTAGGAGGAACAAGACAACGATTGCAGATACGTATTTCACTGTTTGTAACACAATCTGATAACCACGAAGCGGCTTCTGTGGCAGAAATGGGTCTGGAAGAGATACGTCTCCCTGGTTGTTTCGACGCAATCGTCTTTTAAGAGTCTGGTATTCGAGTCGAAAAACTGTTTCCTCTAACGGATCAATGATTTTATGATGCTCTGTCGCAAGCAAATGATTTGACACTACCGAGAACATCCTTGCTAACCCTGGAATTATAAATAATCTGTTCCAATGTCTTGTCATTATATCAAAACCCATCACAAATCTAGAATTTGTAGATAAACCGATGATTTTTTGCCAAGTAAAAGAATTTCAAAAAGCCAAAAAATGCAAAGAAAATTACCTATGGGAGTTGTAATAAGCAATGTCAGTACTCCAAGTAAGGATACACACGAATATAGAAATGGCAAATTGACAGAAGTGAAACTGAGTATAGATAATGAAATTGAAGCGCTCTCTGTCTGAAAATTATATATATATATATATGTATAAGGTAAAGAAAATCAGCATCCACTTTCATTTTTCTAAAATTTTACGCATATCTTCATAACTTTATAGAATGTGAAAATGAAGTTCTTGTTTTCCCAGGAATACGCTAAAAAGGCCAAATTCGAAGCAGGGAGTTGAACAAATCAGGAACTCAATCAAGAAAGAAGCTTCGGGCTTAGCACAATTGAATTCTGCAGTGCGCAGTTTTAGGATAAGCAGCAAGTGAGAAATAAATAAATAATCAGATGAGAATATTTTGAACTTCCAAAACAATAATTATATGTAATAAAACTTACAAGAAAAAGAGAGTATATTACGTCAGCTAAGCATATCAAAACAATAATAAGAAGTATGCAGACAGCAATAGTTTCATACACTCGAGTCATTATGCCCTGAAAATTTCTAGAAAACATCATGTTAGAAAATTATCAGTTTTACTGCTTGAATGTTATACCAAAATCATAAAAGAATAAAATTTCAAAAAGTGATGTCAGTGAATCAAAGCCATTAATACCCACTGTAGCGAAATGCTATCATCCGACTGCATTTCATCCAATAATTAGATAATATTCAGATTACAGTAAGCAATTTCACTTACCTAATCGATCTGTTAAATTAGAAATGATCTGACACTGTCTAAGTGTCGAGGAAAATGTTACCTAGAAATTCCAATCACTGAGGAAATCCTTTGTTTTGATTAACAAAGTTTCAAACTATCACGAGATTATAAGGGGCTGAACTAAAATCAACGGTTTGATAGCTGACATCACAAGTGTCTTCCAGATACAAGATGAAATCCGCTACAATGCTGGAAGCAATGAATGAACAAGGGAGTAGTCGTAATCTCACGACTTTCCAGAACTGAGAGAAGGCAGGAAAATTTTAAAGTAAACAAATAAGGATGCCAAAAAACATTACCTTTCCATGGCCTTTAAATCCTTGAGATTCAATGAAAAAATAAGAAAATGGAAGAAGTATAAACAACGATAAATTGCTTAAAGCAAAAATATAATTCCAAAGTGAGTGAATCAGAGGCCAGTTCAACCACTGGAAATAGTAACTGCCAGGATATGCCTGTATTATTTCAGATCCAATCACTGAAAACGGCAATAGTGTGGCAGCTCCCATCGATACTGCCAAAGACCATGTGCACATCCATAAACTGCAAAACATAAATAACATTAACGAAATTTCCGCAAAATCAAAGTTAAACAATGTTAATTCAATATCCGAAACGTTCAGAAAAACGCCCATATCTGCCAAACTATAATTTTAGACTTACGAAATGCGAAAAACAAAAAAATCCTCGCAACCAGCGTATAATTCATCATTATCGCTTCGCTCTTTCAATAAGCGAATAATCGAATACGAAATTAGATATAAACATATAAACAATAATAAACAGATCTGAAAAAATTGTGATCGAAAATTTTCAGATAAGTGAAAAAATTCAGGCGGAAGAGTACTTTCTGCTGAAATTCATCCATGGAAACTATAATATGACTCAGATAACAACAGGAAACTTCTACCCTGCTTATTTTCTTCTGTTTTTTGCTGTACTATATATCCCACATATCCGTTGAGGAAGAAAACGGACTTCCTAACATCTTGGAGTGCAAACTATAAAGTGATATTAAACTTTATCTTACGACCTCAAATTATCTGTGTTTCATTGAATAACAAATTAGCGTTGAAGCATTCTTACGAAGATATATCACACAAAGTTCAAACTTTCAAAATCCTAACTAAAAGTTGTAATTTAAAGAAGGTAAATTTTTTAGAAGCACAGAAAACAGTTCTAGTTATTGCTCGATATAAGAAAAAAGAAGAAACCAAAAGAAAAAAACTATTATATCTACAAATGAATGAGAATTGTTCATGAAAATAACTAATACAACGATATACTTACGATATGTTGACGGATAAATTGATGGAAACGTTGTTCACGTTCGTTAACATCCTCAAATTGTTCCATTGTATATTAAATTATAGATGAATACGATACGTCGTTTCTATTTCTTATTTTCGTTCTATAAAAATAGGAATAAAGAGGAGAAGAGGAGGAAAGGGACAAAAAAAAAAAAAAAAAAATGAATAATTAAACAAAAAATTTGTCTCTCTCAAATATCACTTCAATAACTTTCCAATCTTCTTCTCTCTTCTTCATCATCATCCAAAATAAACACTAACTAATCATCATCTTAACTTTAATGGATCGTTAATTTGTAACGGTGAAATTTTTTCACGGTACTCGTTAAATCCAGCCTTGTGATAATTTTTTAATGGACATCATAGTATAGCTGAATGATGTATTGGAATTAAGCTTGGTAAATTTTTCTCTTTCAATACCCAAAGAATATTTAATTTTAAACTTTAAGCAATGCTTGAAATAGGTATTTTTAGCTTTTGTGATTTATAGCATTTCCGTTTGTATGTATGGCATACTTTTATTGTACCTCTTCTTGTTAGTTTTCTTTTCGGTTTTGTTATTTTTCTCATAAATTTTAGTTCCAATCAGCTTTTTTCCTCTTTCAAATTTGATAGATGTTTGAAATGATTGTTTAAAAGTAATGAAAAGAGTTTTCATTTTTGATAATTCATTATATTATTATTTGCAATAGTAAATTTGTTTGTTTGAACTAATGCCGTGTTTAACTTCAGGATAATGAAATTGGTAGCAGTTCGAGAAGCTGTAACAGTTGCTAAATTAAAAGCTAGGAAGAATAACTTTGTGTATGGTTGTGGTTTCGGAAAAACAGGGAGTCTTTTTACGAAAGCATTGCGAGAAACTGGAAAGAAAGAATTCAAGAAACCTCAACAAATTCTGTACTTTAATTCGCGTAATATTCGTCATATTGCAGCGGGGTTTGGCTTCTCGGTTTTGGCATCAGAGCGGAAACTTTATGGTGGTGGTGTTGATATTTTTAGCAACGATTTAGATAATAACAATTATTGGAGTGAAGGTATTTGCTTGAATGCTAATGTCAAGGAAGAGCAATTTGGTACTATAATAGGCGTTGCAGCTGGTCGACGACATTTTTTAGTTGCATCCAAGAAAGCGGTTTATGCATTTGGTGACAATGCTCATGGACAGTGTGCACAGGATCCTGAAAATGTGCCCTTTGTAAGACCAGACAATAAACCATTTCAAAAAATTACGATTCCTTCGGATTCAGAAATTGCTCAAATACATTGTACACTGGATACATCATTCATCATTCTGGATTCTGGTGAGGTATTTTCATTCGGATTAGGTACGGATGGACAATTGGGACGCGGGATATGTAATTATGATTGGCGTTGTCTACCAGTTGAAGGTGATTTGAAGGGAATGAAGGTAGCGACTTTAAAAGGAAGCACGGATACTTTGATGGCGGTGACAAAGAATGGTGAATTATTCATGTGGGGACAGAATGAATATGAACAAATGTATCCATTTGTTAAGGACATTCAAAGCAGTTTTCCATGTGAAATTCGTCTCTCCGCGGAAAAAATCATAGCAGCAGATTCTACGGCAACTTCTTGTATAGCATTAAGTAGCAATGATCAAGTTTATGTTTGGGGTTTTGGAATTCTTGGTATGGGACCCAATGTTACATCATTACGACGACCAGCGCTTCTGGAAAATAATCTTTTCAGCGGCGGTCCTAATGATTCCGGTAAAGTCAAGAAGGTTTTTGCCGGGAATTCTTCGATGTTCGCTATTTCAAGAATGGATAATTTATTTTCTTGGGGTCTTAACAGGTTCTCTCATTTGGGTCTTTCACATGACAAAGATCAGTATTTCCCATTTCAAGTTGATGTGTTAAAGAAGCCATTAGATGTCTCAATTGCACCTGATCATGTCTTGTTTTTGATGAATTAATATGTGGCACTTATTTCCGGAATTGTTACTAATTTCATCTTAGGTGATTTGAAATATGGTTCGGAAAGTATTTGACTTTCATCTTTTGATAATGCATTCTATTATACGTTTTTGTGATGTCGGCTTTTTAACATGTTTTTTTTCAATGTCTTTTCGATGATCTCTCATATTTTTTCGTCTAAAATTATAATGTAATAAATTGATTTGAAGCATTTGCTGTTAAATGTCGGGTAGTGATGAAACTGATGAAGAAGCAGTGGAAGACATTGATATCAATGCCGGAAAAGAAGATGAACAGGAGATGAAAAATGCAGCGGCGAGCAGTTTGGAAGAAAGAATTTCTCGGAATTTCAACTATGCAACATTGTGCAAGTACTTGGATCGTATGCAGCAAATTCATTTCAAGAACAAATTCGGCAAGGAACGAGTATTGAAAGCATTAGTGACAAAGTGGACAGCAAATGCTTCTAAATTTACAAATGAAGCCGTTAGTTTTTATCCGGTCTTGCGTATTATGGCTAATTCATTGGATCGACGGAAATTTCATATGAAATCGGTTAGTTTGTAATGAAATTTACGGTAGTGAAGATTCATGTTTCATACTACATATAAAGCATTTTAAGCATAATTTCCAGAAATAATTAGTTGAAACATGCTATTGAAAAACTAACGCTTATGACCGTGCCTTTTTCATCTAGAATATTTTCCTTGAATTATTGAATTTCCCAGAAGCGAATTATATCGAAAGTATGCCAAGTGTTGTTTCTTCCGACAAAAACGAAAAAAGAATTGTTGCAGATAGATTCCAAGGTAAATATATTTATTTATATCGTTTTGTGCTTATTCTCTTCATTTTTTACCAAGCAAATAGTCTCGGTTTTCTTTCTGAAAAAATGCTTACACATAAGAATGCTCTATTAAAGTTACATCATAGATTGTGTTATATCTTATAACTAAATCACATATCACGTCGTTGAATGATCTACAATAATAGTAGTTTCAATGTTCTTACTGTAACGTAATAGCTTCTTGATGGGGCAGAATTTGTTTAATGTGCTGAAGCTAATCTGGCGACGAATATTATTCATTCATTTAATTATCATTCTTTTAGTTCAATCAGGAATAAAAATCATTTAATCTGTTATTGCTATAGTAATGCGAAATGTGTTCTAAGCGAAAGTGAAACTTTCTAAAAGTTTTTGAAAAATCAGCCATAAAATCATTTCCAGAGTGCAGATCAGTCGATTACGAAATTGGCAGAAGAAGTTTCGATACGAAATCCAGCTATTACTAAACATGAGCTGTCTATTTTTGATGTTAACGATTCTCTGTGCAAAATAACAGAAAGAGAAATAAGTAATTATTTTTGCAGTGCACTCTTTGGTTTTATTAAAGAGATTTGGTCATAAAATAAGTTCGAAATTATTCCCTAATTTACTGGTGGTAAATTTGTAGTTTGCATATTTATAGGTAATGAAGAATTAGAGAAGCTTTTAAAGGCCTGTGCAACAGTGCGCGAAGTTTACTGGCTTTTACAAGTACTGGTTCGTAAGATTGAAGTAAGTTATATATTATGAGTACATGCACTTTCACTAGGTTATTCCAATCCTCATCCAACTTCCAATGATGGAAAAGAAAAAAATTCATCTTGAAAGGAATCCGTTTTGTTGGGCTGACTGAAAACCATAGAAATTTGTGTGGTTTGCCATTTCCTCCATAAGCTGTTTGCCGAAAATATTATGTACGGATTGATACACGATAAGACGCTACTAATACATGGGTAATATATTACTTCATTACCAAAAAAATATGTTTCAGCGCTCTTTAAAGGTAACATCTGCAACTTTAGTAAGCTGGATACATCCTAATGGAGCTGCATTGTATCAATCTGGCGTCAATTTGCGGAAAATATGTGATCTTGCTGCAGAAGGTAAAATGACAGACAGTTCGAGCATGCTTTTCCGCCGTTTTGAACCAATGTTATTATCAAGAATCAGGCACGGTACTGGAGATGTTTACGATAAAGTAATTACTTCAATTGTATATTAATTCCTGTTGTATAAATCAACAAAAGTGGAAATCCCGTCGGAAGGGTAAAAGTGCTCTGTTGAAGATTCGAAAATTTCCAGCTTTTACTTGTGAGTAAATGCATTTGTTAACTTGTGTGTCTGTCCAACAGTAATTTACTATGAATTTGAGCTGGTTCGTTTTTGTGGTCAAGAATTTTATGTGGAATTAAAATATGACGGTGAACATTTTTTGCTGCACAGAGGACCGAGTTGTGAAATGCGATACTACTCGCGGGTTCAAAATGACTTTACAAATACCATAGCACCGGTACTGGATCATAGAATCAATCCATTTTTTGCGTCTTCGCTTGAAAGCTGTGTACTGGACACTGAATTATTGCTTTGGGATACAATTGACGAAAGATTCGGTTAGTTGGTCATCTGGTAATAAAACGAATGTTTTGCAACATTTTCTTTGCATGTTATGCAGGATGAATTTTCCAGTGCCTTGCGGTATATAGCTCTGTATTGTAATTTGAAATGCGGTCTCCCAGAATGTACCATATAATATCATTCATAATGAAAATACCAGCAGTGCCGACTATCCACCCATTATCACCATAATGGGTGGATAGTCGCCACTGCTGGTATTTTCTAATCAAAAGGCTATGTATCTGTTGCTTTTGATTTCGCGACACCTTTCCAATTTTTTTAATTCCTGAAATCCTGTTAAATTTCCTGGTATGTAGAACGTTATCCTTATAGTTGGTCATAATGCACAAGCATCGGATGGTCGTATTTATGATGTGAAGGCTCTGAGAACAGATGGTGCAGTAGAGCCAAGTGTTGCTGTATTTGATATTTTATTTTTGAACGGAAAATCGCTAATGGATATTCCGCTGAGTGAAAGACTTGCCCTCCTTCAAAGTGGGAATGTTTTGCAAAAACAAGATAAGACAAAAATATTCGTGTCAAAGTTCACCATCGTCAAAACGAGGTTAGTTTTCCCTTCATCGAGTAGAGACTAGTTTAATCTAGGATCATCAGGCAGGAAAGAAAATTAAAAAAATCGAATAATTCAAGTGTGAATTAGATTGTCAGTGTATACTTGAAGTAGGCTGAAAATTTAATAAAACAGAATGTGTTACTTTAAAAAATTTCGCAAGAAGCAGTTTTTCTATGCTCGACCAATAGGTTTAGATAATAAATTTCATGTGTCAGTTGTATTAGTGTACTCTGTTTTCAATTTGTAGAGAAGAATTTGCTTCATTGTATCAGGAAGCTGTAATAAATGGTCAAGAGGGGATTGTGGCGAAAAAAATGGATTCGATCTATAAAACGGGTATGCGTCAGATGGCGAATGGTTGGTTTAAGGTATTGATTTGTTCAAAATTATATACTCTTATGTCTTATCCTTCTATGTGTTTAATTTTTCAAAAATAATTTCATTTTTTTCTAGGCAGAATTATGTGCATTTCTTTTTTTGAATGGTAGCTCCTATAACTAAATTATATACGCTTTAGGTAAAACCATTCCACTTGGGTAATGAAACATTGGATCTTGCAATTGTTGGTGTCGATCTTGGTAGGAATGATAAAATCAGTAATTATTGTGTGGCTACGCTTAGAGGTATGTCTTGTTATTTCTGCTTAACAAGATGCATTTGTTATTAGTGAATCATTTAAATTTTGGATTCAATTGTTCCTATATTTGCAACTGTAATTTTGCGACAGAATTGTGTGGTTTCATAAATTTGGCTCTTTAGATGATAAGTTCTTTATGGTTGGCAAAGTAGGAACGGGTTTGGACGATACGACACGTAAATTTCTCAAAAATCGTTTGATGCGAGATCATGGATTCTTCAAAAATGATAGGATCCCAGACTGGATTCATAAGGATTACACATCAAACGATTTGCCAAGTCATTTTGTAAATCAAAATAACATGCAAGTTGTTGAGGTATTTTTTTGAAACCAAAATTAAGCAGCTAGAAGCTTTCCAGACTATTTCAGTTGTTCGAGTTTTTCATTTAACCTTAAAATTTATGCTAGATTCGAGCTAAAGGATTAAGAAATGGCCGACTGTATGCTCCGACTCTGAAGACATATCGAGATGACAAATATATAAAAGACATCGATCAGTACCAAGAATTTTTAGACTTTGATAAGGTATGTGTTATTTTTTTGTTACTTGGAAATTTTGTTGGAAATGTGCTAATCATAATCACCTTTATTATTTGCAAAACTACTATTTATTTCAGAATTTGCGTCTAGGTAGTATAAAAAATGCGCAAAACGTAACAGATCCAAAAAAGCGAACGACAACTGTACATGTACTTGAAGAATATCAAACTAAGAAAGCACGCATCGAAGAAATAAATCAAGATCTGAAAGGGAAACAAATTTGTGTCTTAGGAGGTGGTTCTAATGTAAAAACCCAAGACCTGCAAGAGATCATTGTTTCATTTGGTGGAATTCACGTCGCTAATCCAGGTTTTACTCACGATTTTGCTCTAGCTACATTCTTAACTTGTACTTTTTGTTTTACAGCTTTATTCATGAATTATAAAAAATAGTAATTTCTACTGGATTCTGTTCAGGTTCTAAAACACTTTTTGTTGTAACTGGAGAGCCAAAAAATTTGAAATCAAAGTCGATTATAAGAAGTAACAAATACAATGTAGTCATCGCAGACTGGCTTTTGGCATGCAAAAGTGTGGGCAAAGTCATACCTATGTAAGCTTTTTAATTTATAAAATATTTTACTTAAAATCGGAAGGGAGAGTTTTTGGCAAAAGAATTTTGAGATAAATGCATCCTTCATTGCTTATTGACAGAAGGTTATAATTATGCACATATTAAGTTTGCCAGGTCCCAGCTGTTTTTATCTTTATCATCTCAGAAATGTTTTGTTTTCCTCTACATTTTTTAATATACATTTTAATTATAGTTTAACTTAATCTCTGTCTTTTCGTCTGTAGTTTAAATTCAACTTAACTTATTCTTTTTGTGGAAGAATGATTCGATGATTTTCTATTATTCGTGTTTCAGTCTCGTTTTATCATGCTTTTGTTACACAGTCAAGAAATATTGACATGAAAAAGTAAAGTTCGTCTCTGTTTCTGTTATATAAAAATTTCGTTGTATCCCCTGCAAAGCAACAGGAGCTAAAAACATTTCATCTGCGATTTTAAATTCTCTATTACAGAACGAAGAAAGAAGCTGTTCACGTTGTTGACGATAGCCTTTACTCGTTATTTGGAGATGATAGGTCGGGAAATCTCACCATGCCTGCGAGCTCTACTGTATATACGGTCGCAAGTGTCAGTGCTTTGCTCGATAAGATAAAAGTATCTAAGGTAAATTGCTTTCCATGCGTGCTTTTAAATATGGATTTATTGGTTCGGCTTCTCCATTTTGTATGATTTTGCATTCGAAACAATAATTGATTTTCTATATTTCAAGATTTTTAGCGGAAGAAGCCATTAGCTGCTGAGGAAGCGCTGAGGAAACAGTTACTTGTGGATGAAAAGTTTGAACGATTTTCTGGCCAAACGTTTTATTTACATGACGACTTGACGAAAATCCAGAAAATCTACACTCAAATCTTACTGCGAATGCACGGTGCTGATCTGAGTACAAAGCAAAGTAGCGCTGTTACTCATGTTGTAGTACCAGACAGGTATAATCATTTCAAAAGCAATTAAATCTTTCAAAAGTATTTCATTATATATATAGTTAAATATCTGCAGTTAAATCTTAAATTTTTATTCATTTTCCCTTATTTTCATGGACATCCAAATATTTCTTCTTCAGCATATTGTTTTGGAATTGAAAGAAATCTTTATTTTTTCTTCAGGAAAATAGTATATGATAACCTAAGGAAAACGACTATTGTTGACATCTGCTGGTTGGAAAACACGCTGGATATGCAGTAGCATCTCAAATTTTAGAAATCCATTTTTTATTGGTTTCGCTTTTTATTCACTAAACGGTTTCATATTCCCCACTTTTCAGTACTTTTTCTCAACTTTTTGTAAACAATTTCTTTGAATTTGTATTTACATGAATAATTGTAAATTCTACTAACGTTTTTTAAATGGGCTATGTTTGGCTTTACAAAAAATCATCTATGAGGTTCTCAAAATTAATGTTATAGGAAAATGGATGTCGTTAAATATAGCGGCGGCACTTTTCATAGTTGTTCTTTTTTTCCTTATTTTATAAGTTTCACTGCATATACCAAATTCACGCCCGAATATTTCTAGGACTTCAGTTCCTGAATTTTATTAAATAATTCATTGTACAGAATAAAACAGAAAAGTTAGTGGAATTTGTTCATCGCGGCGAAATTTTGACAAATCATATGGGGATTTCACAGGAAACATGTTTAATTTAATAATTCTGAAATAAGAATTGGAGAATAATAGAGATTGATATTTTTTCCATCATTTACATTTTATTTCGAGCCAAACAGAATAAACTAAAAAACTATTGTGAGTACTAAATGATTGTCTCTTCTAAGCTCTGCGTCGTGCTATATTAAATTTCGAACCTTTCTTTTGTATTAGGAAACAAAAATAAACTTTTCTTCCAAAACCAATTGATTCTTCACTTTTCTAAGAAATATTCCTTCTTGAAAAAGAACTTATCAAAACTTCACTCCGTGGAGAAAATATCTCTATTAATAATTTCTGATCATGAAGTCTTACAACTTACCTTTAGTATGATCTTACGACCTTTAATCCCTTTAATTCAGATAGCTTGAAAAGCTATCCTTTAATCCTCTGAAAAATATTTCCAATTTCCTTCTTTTCTGCATGAAATAGCAAAGCCTATTGCAGAATTTTAAGAAATTTACATACAAACATTAGATGATCAAAGTTAAACCATAGTAATTATTGATCATGCTTTCATCGTATATCTTTTCTTATTCCTTGTAAATATTTATAAGCACAAATTCATTACCTATTTAATGGTTACGCCCATTGCTAATGTTACAATTGGTTCACACCAGCTGATACAGTATCCCGAGAAAAGCGATGGCATTAATGATATAATGATGATGATGATGATGATGATAATGATGATGAAGATGATGATGTTGATGATGATCATCATTTTTCGCAATGTCCTCATATTGATTTGACAAAAAGAAAAAAACAAAAAAAAAAGGAAAAAAAAAGTGGCAGCTATAGATCATCATCATTTTCATAGCATTTACTTGATCATCTACTAAGCTTCCTTCTATATAAGAGGTACAAAAGAGAGAGAGAGAGAGAATTCTTTTCTAAGAGAGGGTATAAGGGAAAGTAAAATATTTCCTACTGTTTTATTTCTTCTTGTTTTTTTTTTTGATTGCATTACAAGATGAAGCTAAAGCAAAACAACTTCATTATTTTGCAACAAAAGAAAAAAAAAGCGGCAATTTTTGTCATTTCCAATGTATAAGCAAAAAAAAAAAAAAAAAAAAAGAAAGAAAAAACCAACAATATGTTATGATGAAGTTAGACAAACTGAAATCTACTTTTAAGATTGTTTCAACTGAAATTTCCGATAGTATTGTGATCAATTGAAGATTACTAATCCAGAATCTTCATAGAATGATCTATTTTGTTTGTCCTTTCTTTTTTTGAAAACCCAAACAATCCTATTTGGTTGATAGGGTAATAATTAAAAATTGATTGGAGCAATATCCAAAAATAAAGTGATAAAGATGATAGTAATTTGTAAAAATTTAAAGCTAGCAAAGGTTAAATAATTTCTTCTATAATATTCCTCAAATCATTGAATCAAAATGTTTTTGAAACAAGCATTCCTGAAGTTATTCCAAAATTTTTCCAGAAATTCCATGGGAAAAAATTTGATTTGAAAGTAGATTTTAGTTTTAATCAATCAAGATGGGACAAATACATGACAAAATAAGAAGAGGGAGAGAGAGAGAGAGAGAGGAAAAAAAACGACAATTAACATATAAAGCATTCACATAAAAAATAAGTACTCGTTAATTAAATAAACTGATATTCGCAGGAAATATCCTCTTCCTTCAATCCAAAAAAAAAAAAAAAAAAAAATGAAAAAAAAAAGACGCAAAAATTTTACCAATATTTCATATAGAATGTATCTTTTTTGACCCAACAGAAGTAATTGAAAGCGAAATTGTTCTTGAAATACAATTGGAAATTTTTGAATAATATATTAACAAATTAACAATGAGACATAAGTAGTTCGAAGTTGGTGTACCTCATTTTCTTTCGATGTCAACCAACAAATGACCTTCGTGATTGTATCAAACTAACTTTTCATCATAAAATAATTTAAGCACTAAATTTGCATACAAATGAATCATTTATCTTCCGTCAAATCCAACTTAGATTGTTTACCATATCATAGAAGAGTTGAGCAATATTTGCAAAAATTGTGTAAATTGTGCTCGAAAATTGAAATTTTAACCCGAAACTTCTGCCTATCTTAATAAATCAAAGAAAAAGATAGATAGATATATAGAAATGAAAATTTTAACTGCTATAAATTCATCCAAAATTTTAGTTTAAAAAAAAAAATAACATTCAATTGTTTGAAAGACATTTTAAAATTAAACTTACTATGATAACTTTCAAACGAATAGTAGTAATTAATGAAATAATGAGACAACAATATGGGAGATGAATGATTTAGAAACCCTTTAAATAAAAACCCTGTGAATTATTGAATAGCGATTAATATATTCAATAACATATATAACAACAATACAATTTACCTTGTTTAATTTAAAAAAAAAAAAAAAAAAAAAAAAATTAGAACACACCTTGTTTATATATATATATATATATATACCTTGTACAAAATGATAAACAATAATAGCTGATGCAATAAAAGAGAGCAGAATTCGAAAAATGCAATTCATACCTTGTATCAAACGAAAGAGTACAAATGACCCTGTTTTACATTTCAACTTCTTCGAAATAGATATTAATTTAATTGATTAATTAACTAATTAAATATTTCTTCATTCATTCATTTATTATATAATTTTTTTTTCAATATTTTACAAAATTACTTAAAATAAATCATAATATTTAATGATTTATTAATAACACGTAAATCTTATTCATTTTGTATGTATCATTTTATTTTACATTTACAGATAGATGAAGCCTAAATCTAAAAAAAAAAAAAAAAGAAAAAAGAGCGAAAAATTACTGATCGAACTAATTTGCGCCAAAATTGTCATCTTTCTTAGCATTCTTCGATCTCAAAGTAAATTTTTACACTTTTCACTACTAATGTAAATTTTTTTTTTTTTTTTTTACTATTTAATAAAGTTGATGCAATTTTGTGACAAACTTTTAGTTCAGTTAAAAAAAAAAAAAGAAAAAAAACCGGTACTGATAAATGATCGTAACATTGGCACAAATTAGTACAATAAAGTGTAACCTAATCATCTTCTTTCATTCTTTTCTTTTCTTTTCACAAATATATTTATTAAAATTATATCAATAAAAAAATTTGTAAATTTTTTCTGATTCAAATTTGAAATTTGCAAATAATTTTGTATAATTTATAATTGCATCCATCCCATCTGTTGAAATAAGGAAAAAAAAAGAAAAAATAAAATAGAATTTTCACAAAATTTCATTTACGATGTATTAGTTAAGATAATGATTTATAGCTCTTTTTTTCATTTGAAAATTTCTATTTTTAAATTAGTCTTCCAATAATCTCAGAAAAATATACTATTTATAGTCAATTATGGAAGACATTGTTTCAAGGAATGAATTAGTGCAAATTTTCTCAAAATAAATTCTAAATTTTTAAAAATAAAATTTAAAATTATTCGATTTCGATATGAATTCGAAATTTCCGTTTGAAATTCCATAATTTATTACAATATATTTCTCAAGATATTCATTCATGCTTGATTTAGTGTAGTAATTGCCACGGATGTAGAAAAATTAGCTAATTTTAAGAAAATTTAAATTCAAATTTTGTTTCTAAATTAAGAAATTGCTCAATGGGAACAATTCTCGTCTAATAATTATATGATACAAAATAACGGTACCATAACTAAATGATACCATTACACATATTATTGAACTTAAACTTTCAAAATTATTTTTTACATAAAAATTTTACTCTAAATTTTCAAATTTCGCAAAATTTGAAAATTATCAATTTAAACGTAGTAATAAATACATATGTATGCACAAGCTTCTTCTATCTAGATATGCATGGCTTTAAGCCTGATTAATAATTAGCAATCCGTGGCTTTGAGCTTAATGATGTTATAATGATGATGATGATGATGATGATGATAGTGATGATAGTGATGATGATACATTCATGTATAATTATTAGTGAGAAGGAAATTACGCGGATTGAAACTGGCCAAATGATGAAAGGAAAGTGCACCAGCTGGAAATGGTACTGTTGGCGTTGGCTTATCCTTATTCTCCTTTTTATGCTTCATACGACGATTCTGAAACCAAATTTTGACCTGAAATAAGAAAAATATTTGAAAACGGTAAACAAAGAGATGGGATGAGAACGAAATTATTTGAGTTTTGAAATTTTTTCTTAAATGAAAAAGAAAGAGAATAAACATTTTGATAAAAAAAAAAAAAAAAAATGAGTATAAATTTTCAATTACAACTATTAAATAGCTTTTTTTTCGTTTTTTTTTTTCTCTCAAACATCTCTTATTAAAAAATATTTCAAATTGTATGAGAGCTTAATGATAAACTAAAATTAGGCCAAAAAAACAGACGAGAATTAGGCTAAAAAGTTTTATGTAATCCATATATCATTCATGCATTAGCACTCTTAATTAAAACTTAGCTAAATTTATGAGGAAAAATAAAGTAACAGTCATTTGTTTTGTTCCCGTAGCAATCTTTCTGGGTATTGAAGTTAAATTTTGGGTAAAGGAAGTATTTTTGAAAAAAATCTTGACTATAAGCATTTTCTAAATCAAGAATTTTGAAATCTTCTGCACGATCTTCTCCTTACATTGCTTTTATTTTTACCACATTATAAAAAAATCGGACATCTGCGCTAAGATGATATTTTAGAAGTGTTTGTCCAAATTTTGTTTATTATTTTTACTTAGTAAATCAAAAACGATATGCAAAAATTTGCAAAAGAAAAGAAATGCTAACTTTCATGGAATTCAAGTAATTTAAATTAATTTCAGATCAGTTTTCACTTAACTGAAATTCACAAATGGCTCAGATAGAGAAATGTTAATTTACAGAAATGAATAAAGTAGTAGTTCGATGCGAACAAATTTCAAACTTAATATACAAACAATTTTCAAAACTTGAACTACATAATTTGTTGTTTTTTGAATTAAATAAAAATTGAAATGAAGATTAAGAGCATTAATGGTCAGTTTAAAGGATGATGATTTAACTAACCTGTCGTTCGGTTAGCATTAACGAATGAGCTATTTCGATGCGCCTCTTTCGAGTCAAATACTTGTTGAAATGAAATTCTTTTTCCAATTCCAGTACTTGATTCCTAGTATATGCTGTTCGCTGGCGTTTTTCACCTCGATTTGAACCTATATTTCAAAAAATTTCATTTATTTCTCTGTAAATCAACAGGAAAAAGAAATTTTTTTTGAAGTAACTGTGCCTCAACTATGATAAAAATTTACGATCAGTCATGGATTTATAAATTCTCACTTCATGAATTTAAGTATGGAGTGATAATAATTTTGATATTTTCAATCAAAATTAGTTATTATGACATAACCAAATGTATTTTTATTTTATGAATATCTATTTGTATCAATATTATTAATATTATTGATATCATTAATATCGTCAATATTATTAATATTTATATTTATTATTATTATTATTATTATTATTATTATTATTATTATTATTATTATTATTATTACTATTATTATTATTATTATTATTAATTATTATTATTATTATTATTATTATTATTATTATTATTATTATTATTATTATTATTATCGTTATTATTATCATTATTATTACCATAATTAAAATTATTTACTGCTATACTTTTTAATATAATTTTGCTCAAATGTAAAGATCGTATTCCTTCTGTTATAAATTGAAAATATTTTCAAGTAGAAAGAAATCATCCTTTAAAGAAAAAAATAACGCAGTAAGATTATTTCTTTTGAACGGTTGCTTATATGAAATTTGAAATGAAATATTATGAGTGAAATTTTATAGTTAAAATTTATAAAATATTTGTTATGGAAAACTTGAAGGAAAAAAAAAAAAAATTGGTTTTCATCATGGAAGTAATAATTCATGAAGCGCAAACAATTGCTTGGAATCATTACACAAATTCTGATCTTCTCCTTCATTCCACACACTTCAATTTCGTGGTAATAAATTATGATTTGACTCTTTTTGTACAGCACAACTTACCTCCTCCTCATTTTTCCTCCATTTCCTCTTCCCCGCTTTTCCATCTAATTCACTCGTCCTTCGTTCATTTTTCCCCCGATTCTTATCCTGATATATGTTTGTCCGCCACTAGAGAAACAATATTTTATCTTATGGTTGATCTTAGAAAGAGAAGAAGCTCCCCTATTCAAATTTATTACCCAGTGTTCACAGGCTATCATTAGTTTCCTCCTTTCCAATCTTCTATCTTCCCTCAAACTCCGGATCTCGAGCTTAAAATTTATAGCAGAGCCAAATTTACGCCATAAATCGTGTTATGCCTGACTTCGCAACAAATATTTATCAATTTCTTGAATTTTCTCCTCTTCCTATCCCAATAACCAGTTATTCTTACGAATTAGTAGTTCAAAATTTACTGATTTTGATAATTTTATGCACTACATTTGTCATACATTATGTATAAATCAAAACTATCAACTGACAAAAATCTCTGATAATTTATCCATCATATTAATTTTGCATTATTTAAAAACATTCTGCAAGCTGTGAATTAATTGGAAATTTTTCTATACTTCAAAAGACTTACACATCGATATTGTAAAGCATTTTTTTGTGCTTATTTTCATAAATTATTTCTACAACTGAAAAATAAGAATTCGATAGGAAAAAAAAAAGTTAAATTTTCTAGGATGTATCATCATCAATCAGTAATTTTGCAAGGAAAATTAAAAGTAAATAAAATAACTCTTTTAACATTTTCAATAGTTTCAATTTTGTTTTAACCTATTCAAGCCTATTTTCTGGGTAAATGAAAGCATTGGAGTGATTGTTCCGCTAGGCAGAACAAATTCGATTCGATGGGTAACACCCAGTGGGTGGTAAAACATCAAAAAGATACACAGAATGTGTTCCCTATTTTTTATAACATCAAAAAACACAAGCCGATGTAATTTTCTTTTTGAAAATTTAAACTTTGCAATGTGATGAGTCAATTTTCAAATAGATACAAATTGACTTCCAATTTAAACCCGACAAGGAAAAGAAAATTTTTCGTTTACGTCGAAAATGGTACTCGTTATCGTTCATCGTTTTTGTTAGCTGCAAGAAAAAAAAAAAAACCTTTCTTCTTGGTAATTTTTGATTTTTAAGATTTCAAATCACACCAAACTAACATCGAATTTACACCAAATTCATTTTAAAGTACTGAAAATTACAAAATAGTTTTAAATTTATTAAAGTACAGCTTGTACTTGTTCATCAATTAACGTACTAACTAGAGAATTTGACGCTTTTTACGTTTACTTATTGTTTTGTTACATGTAACTTAAAATATGCAAAATACTATTCGAAATAAATTGAAATGGATATAATTTTTTGAGAATTCACTATATTCATTTCATAAGGTCAACAATACTAGCAATGAAAGTAATTAATACTTTTGGGTATGTTTATGTACTCCCAATAAAAAAGTTTAAATTGGACACTGTCATAGTTTAATTTATCTTTGACCTTTTAATTTTTGATGTGTAACTTTTAATGTATCTCTTTTCAACAGATTGCTGATCGTTTGATCGCTAAACTTAAAAAAAAAAATGACCATAACATTTGGACATTTGAATGATGTTTGTGAAAATATATATTGACTGTCATCATATTTCATTGCTTTTTTTCTTTTGCACTTCAACGAATTATCCTTTTTAACAAATATTATAGTCAATGAGATTTTGAAATCTGCTGAAAAACACAGCAAAAGTTTGATGAAATATTTCTGATGTTTGAAATTTCCATTGATTCAAGAATGTTCAACTCATTATCATATTGAATTCATGTTCAAAATAATCAAGGTAGAAAATGTTACAATTCACTAAGTTTCGAAGTTACCAAAATTACAGTCAAATCAATCGATCAATCAAAATGAGATATATTTTCTACATCATATTCTATGCAAAATATCCTATCAAACAAACAATATCCTTTTTCATAAACTTGTTAAATTTGTTATGAAAAAAAAAATTCGAAATCATCTAATTTTATGCATTATTTTCTTTTAAAAGTAACCATACGAGTATATTTCAAAATCAATTTGAACATTGCTTCGAAATTTAGTTCAATAATTTGTCAACATTTTTGAAACAAACAAATTTAGCTTGTTGGTATCAGTTTAGCTCATTGTGAGTGCAAATCAAACATTTCAATTTGCATTCAGAATTTCATTTTTTTTTCTTTCTTTTTTTTTTTTTTTTTTTTTTTGTTTTCTTCAACTGCCTTTTTCTAAACAATGTGTGTGTTAGATTTTTTTTTTTTTTTTTCGAAGACCAATAGTGTGAATACGTTGGCATCCATTCAACTGGCCAACTATTTTTAATTATTTAAATCCGAAAGAACACACATTGCTCGTACCATTGAAAAACTTCGAGTATTTTCAACTTCAATTTTACACTTTAAGAGATCTAAAGATCTGTATGTTATAATGTTCTGAAATAATCGATGATTTTGTTAACTTCCTACAATTTCGATAGTAATAGCAAAAAATTTTTAACTTAAAATTTTTTCATTTTTCAAATTTTTGAATGCAAAAAAAAAAAAAAAAAAAAGAAAAAATTTGTACATTTTTAAAAATTTGAAGCAACAAAAAAAAAGTTAGATCATGAAAGTTAAAAGGATGCAAGTATGTATGTCTGTGTATGTCTGTATATGTTAAATGTATGTCTGTGTATGTTTGTATGTGTTCAAAATGTCAGTTAAAAAGTTTGGTTAGTTCCCTTTGTCGGCAACTCTCCTCTGAAAGTGCCGGTTGATTTGCGCTCGCTCAACAGTTGCTCTCCTTGGATGCCAAAACTAAAATTTGCTTTTCTTATCAATTCTGATCCGATTCAAATTCGATCCATTTCAATAACTTAAATATTGAACACACACACACACACACACACATATATATACACACATACACATACATACATACATACACATTATATAAATGATACACATACATACATACATCTATACATCTTTACAAACATTTCAACTAATTCAATCAATATGGATTGGTTTAAAATTTAATTTAAACTTGCTGTATTACTATCAAGTTAATCAATCAAAATAAACTTGTCTAATGTTTGTAACAATTTGCAGTGTCAACATAATGCTAAACAAAAATATATGTATGTTATCATAGGTTGAAAATGTTGAATCATAACATTTTACTCTATTTGATCTAACATTACTTACATTATCATTCTTGATAAATGATGTACTTACCGTTTCTCGATGTGACTCATATTTTTTTTTGTTGGAAACATTTTTGCTAAATATAATTCTAATTAACTATTCTAGTTGGGAATTATTTAAATTTAATAATGATTTAGTTTTCTTTTTTTTTTTTTTTGCAGAATAATATTTAAGTAAACGATAATCTAATAGAGAATATAATTGTTTTTAAAAGAAATACATATTGATTTTTTAAATTTAAGCTTAGTTACATTTATTCAAATCCCTTTTAAATTAAGTACATCATTATTGATTGAACACATTTATTAGATGAAGAAGTCTTTGAACAGTTGATAAAATACGCTTATACAATACCGTAATTAATTGCTAGAGATTAATCAAAGGAATACCGACTACTATATGTTTATTCATATGTGAATTCTCTGTCTCTCTCCTCAATCAATCATCCTTCATCATCTTTCATAAATAGCAAAAAATGTTAAGTTTCAAACGAGAATAAGAAGTTTTCTTGCTGAATTTAACTTTTCTTATGTTTCATTTCTACAATTCACTAATTTTTATCTTTTGTCATTTTTCAGATCAATCAATACATCATTGGTTTATCGATTGATTCACATCATAGAATGTTTGCTAGATCAATCAAATGATAACTTTTCAAATAATTAGCTTGCAAAACTATTCTCTCACTCATGCAGTATTGCTATGCATTTAATACGCTGATAATAATATTAATAGCGATAATAATAACATTGATAATAATAATAATAACAATAATAATAATAATAATAATAATAATAATAATAATAATAATAATAATAATAATAATAATAATAATAATAATAATAATAATAATAATAATAATAACAATAATGATAATAATAATAATAATAATGGAATAATAGTGGTAATTAGCTGTACTAATCACTAGCATCAAATGAAGCAATGATTATGAGTAGTCCCTGGCATCGATCTCTAAACATCGATCTCTAAAATTTTCAAAACTGATTGTTAGTTAAATCAATAATGGACTGGAAACGAAAAAAAAGAACCATGATGTCAAATTTCATGGATGACTAGTAAAGAAACACCTAAATATTATCAAAAAAAAAAAAAAAAAAAATTGAAATTTCCATAAATTCAGCATAGTAAATGTTCCAAAAACAAAGCATATCATTCTGCGCCATATCAGTTGAATTTTTTTATCAAAGATCGAAAGATTTTGCGAAAGGAGGACAGAGTTAAAATCATTATACTACTATTAATATTTGCTATAACTTAATCAGTAATTTTAATGGTTTCAACTATAGTTTCAAGAGTTTACCTTTTGTTGCTAAGAGTAAATTTGGACTGATCGTAAGGTTTAAAACAGAGGAGACAAGTGAAGTTGAAATAATATAAAATTTCCAAAAGATATAAAACTCTTATATACCAAGTTTAACAAATTAAATATTATTAATTGCTGTGAAAGTAAACTAGATGAGATATTTATACATTTATTTTCAATTCGAAAAATTTGAGTTAAATTTGAAATTTACAACGAATCATACCTTTTTTTTTTTTTTTTTGCTTTCTAATCAGTTAATCTTATGCATTCTTTTTTTTTTTTCTCGAAGCACATATAGTTAAAATTGATTTATTTTGCGGTTACAACATGTAATATTTCAAATAATGATTCAGTTTCAAATCTACGAAATGAAGTTAAAAGAAATTTGCATATTTATTTGAAATATGTGCAACAGATGTATATTTCTGCATTTGAAAAATAACATTTTCTACAGTTTGAAGGGTACAAGCAATTTATTTGCTATCCATCTGGTATATATCGCAGATCTAAGCCATTGCCATCCTCAACAGCATCAACCGACACAGCCGACGCCTGTCGCCATCAATAGCAAGGATAAACCCTCTTTCTATTATAATTAATGATATACTGTAGTGTGTGAATGTGGTGTGCCTTAACCGATCATATTAATCATCGAAATGTGTGTGCACACACATACACACACATACACACACACAAACAGAGAGAGAGATAAAGCGACATAAACAGAGATGTAAATACACTAAGCTTAATCATTTATGCAAATTTATTTCAACCTATAGTATTATAAAATTTATACCAGAAGAAATACGATTAATATTACTAAGTGTACAAATTATTCATTCCAATCATTTATTTGCATTTTGCAGAAAAACTTCAATGTTAAACTTTGATGTATCTTAGCATTGTTTCAAAAGAATTTATGTAAATAGATGATGTGTTAATGTTATCATTTTCTGATCACAAGAAAAATTACCCGTCGAGGGCAATAATTTCTTCCACCAATCACTTGATCAATTTTTTTTTTTTTTTTTTTTTTGTTTTGTTTCTATGAATCATTTAGGAAAAACGAAAAAAAAAAAGTGAAGAAAGTTTTTTTGCATATATTATAAATATTATCTCTAAAATTTATATCAGAGTGATGCAACTTTTCGATATATAATTTTGGGGTACATTTGAAAAAGCAACATATTTCAATTTAACTAAACTCTCCAACCGTTATAATCAATGTTGACATATACAAATTTAAACTTTAAAGAAACTAAATTAATTCTCATATTAACTTAATGAACCTCTCATTTTCATTCATTTACAATCATAATAATAAAAGTTTTGTGTTTTAATTAAGCAGTAATTTTTGTTGTAAAGAAAAATGATTGATTGATAAAAGTTTTATTCTTTCAGGTAGGAAAATAAATTTAGTTTGATCGTTTTTAGAACAATAAAATTATGCATTTTAATCAATTTTCCCCCTTTTCTCTTCTACCAAAAAAAAAAAAAAAAAAATCAACTTATCATAATCTATTTTGATTTATGATGGAAAAAAAGTAATATTTTATTAGCTTGTTGTTGGTATGTTTTATTGCTTCATTCAATAAGTTTAAATTTAACCTTTCAAATGAACTTTTTCAATTTCACTACCGCAAAAACTAATCAAAAATTTCTAGTGGTATACAAAATTGTAACTTGATAAAATTAAGCTAATCATTTATAACAAAGGCAAAATTTTAGCTTGAAAAAAATGCATTTTTTTCTTTGGTATTATAATTTTTAATATTATAATTATCAAAAAAAAAAGGAAAAAATGCTATTGTAAATTCTATTATAATTCATAATTTTAAAACACTTTGAAATAAAATGAAACTTTACAATCAAATTGGATAAATTTACATATGCCTAATGAATTTAAAATTAATTACAAAATTAACTACAACTATTTTCTCTACCAATAATGAATTTTTGGCATGTAAAACGGATGTCATTGTTTAATGATCGAATACATTGACAATATATTTATTGCTTGTAAAAAAATTGAAAATAGAAAATGAGAAAGAAAAGATGTTTGAATTGATCTCAATGATCGTATACCTTAGAGGAAGCTAAAAATGTAATGATTAATTACAGGATAGAATTGTTGTCTAAGGAAACAAGAGAAAATGCATTTGGAAAAATGATAATAATGGAAATGTTAAAGGAATAAATTATTACATCAATATATATCATTTATTATAAATATGACATTTATGCCCATCAGGTAAGCATTATTTAACCAATAAGCTAAATGATATTTTTAGATTATATTCATGGAAGAATATTTGAAATGATAAAGTATAGTGTTATTATTTATCAATAGATACGATGATATATAAGTTAGAGAAAAACTGAAATTAATTTTTTAAAAAAAATATGAAATAAGATATGTTTGTTGTAATCAAAATTTTTCAACAAGAAATTTTTCTATTTTACAAAATGAAAAAGTAGGAAAAAAAAAAAAAAGAAAGACAATGCTAATGAAGCTAATTAATATTAAGAAATGTTAGATGAAATTATCATATTAATGTTTCAAAAAAAAAAAAAAAAAAAAAATTAATTTAACAGCAAATTTTAAAATTATCGATAATCAACATTTCATGAAAGTGGTTACCTTTGACTATGAAAGAACTAATTTATCATATAGCTCTTTACAAAGTGAAAAAAAAAAAAAAAAAAAAAAAAAAAAAAAAAAGAAAAGAAAAAAAAAAAGAAGAGAAGTTTGAGGTATTGGTGTCGGAATGATCTAAGAAAATTGTACTGAACATGAAAAATGACGGTTTATCAGCTATAACAGAGGAAATGCAGAAAATAATTTTTCACAAAATTTGAACAGAGAGAAAAAAAAAAAAATGAAAAAAAAAAAAAAAAAGAAGGATGACAAGAAAAGAAAAAAAAAAAAAAATTGAGCGAAGTTGCAGCCGGAGGGTAATTATCTGTGAACGTCACCGCCATTACCGTATACCAAAAAATGCCATGTAAGAATTAAACATTTCCTGCGTTTTTTTTTTTCTTTCCTTTTTTTTTTTTTTTTTTTAAGATGCTATATATTAATAGTGGTTAATTAAAAAGTAACAAATAATTAGTATAATAATACATTATTTCATGAGGAATAGAATAATTGAAATGGTAATTAATATTATAAAATGATAAATGCTTTTTTGAGTTAATCATTTAAACTAAAAATGCTAGTATTTGCATAATAATCAATTGTTTGCAGTAACAATAATAGTTAGGTATTTTTGAACATTTATTTACCAATGGAGAGCTGTTATATTAACTCTAATATCAAAAGATTATTTAGAACCCTAATGAAGTAAAATTAATTAAAATTATCCTATCATTTTTTGCAACAAAAATTGCAGGATATCAGATCAAATATTGGCTATTTGAAATAAATTTATCATGACAGTTACTGTTGTTAAAAACCTGTCCATTGGTCAGATTCTTGATGATGATTCAAGTGACATAAAATTTAACAGTATTCTCATCAAAAACTCCTCTTTCTTTTAGAAATTTTTTCATTTAAATAGCATCACATTACGATGTAATAATGCTTAGATATAGTATCATGGATATATTGCAAATATCATAGAACAAGAATTCAATATTACTCATTTAAAATCATTCACTAAGGTCATGATTCATTCTTCACAACGAATTAAGTTTCCAAATTGAATATCAATGTGATTCATTTATTTATCAAATACATTTATTTCTGTGGGAAGTTTGCTAAACAAAATATTTTTAAATAGGTTGAAAAAAAAAACTAATTAGGAAAGGTCAAATGTACGAGAAAATTTTGGAAGCTAACAAAATTTGAATCAACTTTATGTTATAAATAATATGGAAAATAAGTAAAAAATTTGATGACAGCCATTTTCTTCAATTTATGCACATTAAAATTTATACATTTATCTGTTGTTTATTAATTAATTAGATTTTCTTGGCTAATTTCATCTTTCTATATTATCAACATTTAATTTAATGTTTCAAATTTCTTAATTTATCGTAATTGAAGTTCTGTTTTCTTTTTTTCTGGATCAATTTATCATAATTACAGAAAAAAAAAAAAAAAAAAAAAAAAGAAAGAAAAAGAAAAACGAATATCCCCGTAATAGGATGAATAATTTCTGGAAATTTTAGCATGAAATTTACATCGTTCAAAAAGTAAATATTATTCAAAATTGTGCGTGACCTATGCTTTATAATTATTTCCCTAAGCTTCTTATGAATATAAATGATTGTTAGGCATGCGTTAAATGATCCATTCCTCTTTTTTATTTCAACCATTTTTTGGTCATTTTTAAAATTGCATTGAAAGAGATGATGAGAAAGCATCAAATGCTAAGCCTCTAATATCTATCAACCCGTTTTTAATCAATTTTCAAGCATATTCCATTACCAAATATTGTCAGTCAATTGAAAAAAAAAAAAAAAAAAAAAGAAAAAAGAAAAAGAGCTGATAAAAATTTGCATAATAAATAATTTTTTCACCGATGTGGCAATGTGAATCAAAAATATGTTTATTTTTAGTAATTTTTAGACAAATTCTGAATAAAAAAGAAAGAGGAGAAAATGTGACATATGTGAATAACATTTAAAAAATAAAATTCTTTGAAAAAAAAAACAAAAAAAGAGAAATTCCTTTGTATCAATTTTGCATTGAAGAATTTTTTTTCCGTCCTAAGCTTTCCATCAGTTATCAGATTTGATGAAAAATTCTAATAGTTTGATATGGTAAGCTTCATTTTATCCTTCATAACTTTCATAAGATTGTCAAGATATATCGGAATATGAATGGATTAAATCGCTTGATCTAATTAAGCAGTATTTAAGAGAAAAAAAAAAAAGGAAAGGAAAATTGGTAATAGACTTCATTCCAGTTGAAAATAAAAAAGATAGTAATAACAAGTAAAGATAATAGAACTTGAAAATGAATTGAAAATAAATAATTTTGTCATTTCCAGAATTACTGTTTTAAATCTGATTCAAATTTAGCTTGCATTAGTTTTAAATTTTAAATTTTGGCTATTTTATTTAAAAAAAAAAAAATCATTCGTTGTTATTTAAAATCATTCAAAACTAAATCATATTATAATTTCAATGATATTTGAGTGATCAAATATTAATAGTGAATTATTCATATAAATTAGCATATTGTATTGATATTTTAATTACGATTATTTGATATGAGCAAATTAGTGCAGCTGTTGACTTCTTATTACAGTATGATAATGTTTTACCAATTTACTGATTATTTGTCTAATTTTTGACAAATAATCAATAAATTGGTTTCTACCATTTCCTATATAAATGGTATATAATCTTAATATAATAAATGTTAAAAATAATTTACTTTATTAGTAAATTTTTCATTTCCTATATTTCAAATGATTGTTATGAAATGAATTCGATCGAATTAATTTTTTCAGCAATTTCCATCTTCTCCCTATTCAATTTACACACGAAAAGATGAACTATGCTACATCAACTATCATTCTAGTGTCAGTTTAAATTTCAAAAAATTTCTAAATTTAAATTAAATTTATCATTAACTAACCGCTAGCTGAATGAACCCGTGTCATCCACGGATAAACGGCCACATTATTCTTCTCTTCCTCATCTTCATCTTTTTCACCATCTTTCCCATTCTTATTCCATTCACCATTGTTGTAACCACATGATGAACTCTGTAATTTAAAAAAAAATTCATTTCAATGTTCCTTTTTCTTTTTTTTTCAATTATAAAAGAAAGGCTTAAAAATAAGAAACAGTTAAATCTAAATTCATATTTTATTTAGTTCTTTAATTTTAAACTATCCCAAACTACTCACAAGTTTTTACAATAACTTATTATTTAAATAAAAGTTTAACATTCATATTAAAAGGAGAAAATCTTATTTTAAAATATCACATTGAATTAAATTATACATTAAATGCATGAAATTTATTACATGCTAATACTAGTAAGCTTTTATAAAAAAGCAAATATCATATTTTTAATATTTAAAAAGAATTAAGAAATATCAAAAATTGAAGGATATTAGAGAAATTGAAATATTTAGATAAAAAAAGTAGTACTATTCAAATTAAAATTTAATACCATTGTTAGCTAGAATAGTTTAAAATTTCGAAATTTTGTTCTAACAAATCATCATCACTACCTTAGTGCAATGTAATAATGCTAACAAATGATGAGATTAGAAAATGAAACGAAGATATGAGGGAAGAATTAAATTGAATAGTCGGTTCATCAAACGACAGATCTTATCAAAGGATACTCTAAAAAAAGAAGTCATATAATACGGATGAATGATTAAGAATGAAAAGACAAACATTTGTAATTATTGATCGTTTTTTAGTAAATTTTATTCGAATAATTTTTATGCATATTTATGCAAAAGATTTATTATTATATTTAAAAAAAAAAGGAAATAGTATCATTGAAGATATAATTATTAATTTTTACAACGATATTTACAAATGAATAAAATAATATATACCATTTGTTTGATCTGATTTATAGCTAATGATCATTCAGGCAAATATAAATTTACACTTGCATGGAAATTGTAAAAAAATGGGAAGGCTAAGAGATAGGCAAATCACTTAAAGACACATTATCGATGTAATAAATCTGAATTAATTGACTCAATGCCTTTCATTTGATTTATTAAAACTCATTAACACTGAGCATCCGTACCAAAACTAACGACTCTCTCCTCTTTAAAAATGTTGCCATTTCTTTCAAAAAATTTCACTCTCAAAATAATAGTCCAAAAAATTTTCAATCCTATTGCATATTTCATTAAGAACTACAAATAATGCTTATAAGGCTTTAAAAAGCTTTAAATGTCATTCTTTGTTACTTTTTCTGGTAAATTCAATCTATTGAGCTTAATAATTCTATTCTTTTCTAAATATTATTATTTTACTTTTTTCTTATATGTAATACATATTCATAATGTGAAATTCGATTCTTTATTCCATTCTTCAACAATTCATGAAAATAAAATTTCAATTAGCCAACTGTTTGCTTTCTTTAATTACCTGAACAAAATCTACAGTATCCATATCAGATTGCTTGCTACTGTAAAGCTAGTCTAATATTGCTAATAATTATGACATATAAATTACTCTTTTACCAATTCATTAGAATATTCAATCTTATTTGACAATTTAATACTTCATGTATTCCAGTTTGTCCGGTAAAATTTCCTACTTTTTCAACAATAATTACAACATATCTTACACAATGGACTATATATATATCATAGAATTTGGCAAAATTAAGGAACAATTAACTTTCTAAGGTGTAATTTATGGATGATTTTATAACAGATTAAAAGTAGTACCATTGCTACTCAATCTTTTTTTTTTTCAGTAAAGTTGAGATTTCAGAAATTCTAGGAATAAAATTCATTATTATACTTGTAGCAAACTGATGATTACAGTGTTGCATATTGCCTATTTACTGAAGATAATTCTATTCCAGAAACATTGCAGTAAAAGGTAACATGACGCTAAAATTTAGACTTTAAAGATTGTAATAGTGAACTAATCTTAATTTGTTTTTGTGATCTTTGAGGATACTTGTGAAAAGAAGACATTTGAGCTGAATATAAAAAAATATTCTAATTTTCCAAAAATCCATCATTTAAACAGATCAAATTAACTTCACTCTTGCAATTATTTCCCCTAGTCTGATGGAATTGAAATTGAATGAAAAATGAAATAATCTGATTATTTTGATTTGATGTTTCTTCCTATTCCGTCCATGTGATTTTCAATTTTGATGCTTAACGAAAATTAGAATACAAACAAATTTCAACCTATCATTACTTTTTAGACTTTTTTTTTTTTTTGAACATTTAATCATTACGAAATATTCTCGGTGAGAAGTTTAAATCAAAAGTGCTTCATACCAATACAGAAATTAAAGATGGTTGTAGATTCGTAAAATAAATATTAGAAGTATTCAGCATTTAGGAATTTGAAAACATTACTTTACAATAATTTCATATTTATACCTAAGTTTTCCTGAACAACATGTACAAATAATTATCTGAAAGTAAAAAGAAAAGAAAAAAATTGGCTAGAATCTTGATCCTGTAATATGGATCAAATAAAATTATTAATTGAAATATGGGATAGTTTAGCAAAATAAATTCTATATTGTTAAGATTTCGAGTTTTTTTATCAACGATTTATATCCTGTAAAGGTTAATTTTCATTAACAAAAATACAATATCGATGAAGTATTGTATATATTTGACAGTTTTCAATTATACAATAGTAAAAGATATTAGAAGTATTTTAGATATAGCTAAAAGAAATTAGATTTTTATTTCTGATATTTCTAATATTACCATTTCTTATAATGATGAATCCATAACCTTCAGGCACTGTTATCTTCTCATTGTTAATAATATTTGAGTTAAAAAGTAACAAATACTATGTTAATTGTATAAAATTATTCATTTATTTTTGAAAGAATGTTTTTAATACGTAATTTTATGAAATTCTATTATTCCTTTAATGATTACATATTTCAAAAGTGTTCCCCTAAAATTACTCTTTCCAATTTTTACTATTTTTGCTTACTTCTAACAGTTACTTAATTCATTAAATAAACATTACGATTCCAATAAAAGTATAAATGTACCAACCGGTCCATGTTGACTGGAATCAGGAGCACTATATTGCGCATTTGGATAATATGATGGACCGGATGGTGGTGCAGGTGCTGTTGAAGAATTATTAGCCGTTGTAAGCCTCGGATTTGATTGTTGTTGATGTTGCTGTTGCTGATCATAGTAATAATTTGAGATCTCTGGTGCAAATTGCTCTGCTGATGTCATATTTTCAGATACTAATCATCCACCAAATTGTTGTTGATCCGAAGCTTTTTTTTTTTTTTTTTTTTTTTTTGTCACAAATAATTAGCAGTAAATTTTATAAAAAAAAATTTTCAAAAGTGACAATTCTAAATGAATTGCACTTCTTCACGTTTAGCTACGTTAAGCAGTAAGAATTAAGCAACGTAGCGTTGCAGCACGCTTTGTTGCTGTATTGAAACATACAATATCGAATGATACGAATCCTCTAAATGCTACACCAACTAAACACTTCGTCTTCCCTTTTTACAAATAGTCCAATCTGAAAAATGTAACTCTTCTATAATTTACATCATAAAATCAGAAATTACCATCATCCTCTTCCTTCATTCCCCCCCGCACCATTTTCCGCGATGTCTCATATCATCACAACTTTTTTTTTTTTTTTCCTGTCTTTTTATTTTAGCAACAATTTTCCGGTTAGTAAAAACAGCAAGAAGAAATTAACAAGAAAAAGAAATCATGCGAAGCAGAGAAAATGATCAGATAGAATAGGGATGAAAAGAGAGTTTTCCGAAATGATACCCTCTTCTTCCTCCTCCCGCCTTCAACGAATGAATGATCAGTGAAGGCGTGGCATCAGATGGTAATCCTCCCCTCCACTCCCCTATTTACATCAGAAGACGACGACCACACAACATGCAAACATACAGTTTAGTTTTAAATAGATTGATGATGAAATGATAACAATGATATGATTATAATTATGATTGTTAAAATTATAAATGATGATAATGATAACAATAAATGATATATAATTAAAATAATCATAATAATGATACATTTCTACTTCAGGTATAATAATAATAATAATGATAATAATAATAATAATAATTTTTCAATAGGTATAATATAATGCTTGCTATCTTTCATATTCCAATTTAACTTTTTAAATTCAAATTTGTCAAGTTTTAAAGAATTGCAATTTTTGATCATTTCCATAAAAATTTTCATTGTGAGACACTATATGATATCAGCATTCTTTTTTAATCCATGCATTCATTCAATGTTAATAATAGCATATTCATTCATTCATTCATTCATTCCTCATTTCTTTCCTTCTTCATTCATTCATTCATTCATTCCTCATTTCATTCCTTCATTCATTCATTCATTCATTCCTCTAAAGTATTTTTCTTTTCCAAAAAACTCTCAACTCTTCTCGATTTTTTTATAAATCAGTGCATCAAAAATCACTCACTTTCTTTGTTTTTGTACTGATATATACATATATAAGTATGTATAAAAAAATATATATATATATATATATATGAAAAAGAAAGAGAGAGAGAGAGAGAGAGGGAGAAGAGAAAAAGAGACGAAGTTGTAGCACATGCATAAGTTATATAACCGATATGATATAACTTGAGACATTGTTCATTAACAGAATGAATGCGATTGCAACATTGTTGTGACTATCCTGCACTTGAGTAGTTAGTTAATTGTCAGCCAATTAGTTAGTCGATCAGCCGATCAGTTAATGAGTTAGTGAGTCAGTTTAATCAGTCATCTTCGTTGTTTTTTTTTTTTTTTTTTTTTCTTTTTTTTTTTTTTTTTTATCACAATTAATAGTATTATCAGTGATAAATGATGATTACCTAAAATGTTTGTTCAATATTATTCAATCATTGAAGAGATAATTTTACAAATCATTAAATCATATTATATTACCTCATTGTTTTAATTTTTATTGAAGACAAAAGAGATGAGGGAAGTAATACTGAAAAGAAGCGTAAAATTTTGTAAGTGAAATTAGGGTGTTGGCGTTTTGGTGCAAACGAAAAGTGGAAATTGCAATGGGTATAGAATGGAAAGGAGGCCTCTCCCTCTCAGTCATCTGTCAGAAATTGTCGGCATCCTTCTGATGGCGGCTACTTCAAAAACTCAATGAGTGTGCTAAAATCCCGACTAACTGCCACATTCGAACATTTCCTTCGTCTTTCCTCTTCAACAAACTGATACGTTTGCTTTCCTCCCATTCGTCTCATTCCTTCTTTTTTGTTTCCTCCTCTTTCCCTCTCTCTATACCCTCTTACATCCCCCCCCCCTCTCCCCCCCATAAAACTTCCATCAATTAAAAAAAGCGCCATATTTAAAGCACTAATTCCTGTCGTTCCTCTTTTTCCTCTTCTTCCTCCTCCTTTTCCTCTTCCTTCCTTCTCTCATCCATTCTTCTTTTCCTCTTACCTCAATATTTCTCAACCCATATATATATATATATATACCACCTACACTTTATCCACCCACATACATACATACACATACACATACACATACACATACACACCCACATACATACATACACTTAAAAGGACTTAGTTTTTTTTTTTTTTTTTTAATTTTTCGAGACCTCCCAAAAACAAGTGTAGAAAGAGTAGAAGGAAAACGACGACAATATATACATATACATCCATACACATTTTAGCAGAAAACTGAAAATGCGAAATCATCAATCAATTTCTCTCCTTTTTATGTTTTTTTTCCCCCCCCCCCCCGTTAAATCCATTTCAAATATTTCAATTTCTTAGCATTATATAAGTTAATATTATTTTATCATATAACTATTGAAACTAATTAATGCTTTAATATTGAAATTTACATTAAAAAATTTTTAAAATTTTCAAAAAAAAAAAAAAAAAAATGCAATAGATAGAAAGTTAAATTATTTCTCCTTTTTCTTTTCTTTTTGTTGAAAGAATTTTCTTATTAAAAAACTTATAAAATTTAATGTGAAATATAAACAAAATATAATTATGAATAAATGTATCATATTAAATTTTGGAAAAAAAAAAACAACAACAATAACAACAACAAAGTAAAACATTCTTCACAAATAACACTAAAAGTAATATTAGCAATAGGATTCGTAACATATCATCCGATCATTTCCTCCAACTCTTTCCCATCCTCTCTTTCTATTCACTGAAAATCTTGCAACAACCGCTACCGTAATACTCTAAAACTTATCATCAAAATCAATCCTTAAATCATTCTTGCAAGAAACACTTTTTTTTTTTTTCTCGCCATAAATGATAAACATTTTTTTATGTGTAAAAAAAAAAAAAATGAAAAAGAAAAAAAAAAAAGTGATCCTAAAATTTAATCTTTCAATGTTTTAATTAACATAACGATCATATATCTGATAATAATTAATGATTGCTAATTAAATTATTTAATTGTGGATGAATTGAAATGAATACAATAAGAAATTGACAATATGATAAGTGCTAATTAAATAATAAGTAACAAGGAAATGATAAATGGAAAATTAAATATAATAAGAGTAAAATTTAAATTTTAACATCAAACACAATTTATGAATATCGATTAATAATTGAACAAAGGAATGGAAAAGATAACGAATAATGAAACATTTGTATTATCTAACAGCATTTTTCAAACCAGAAATTTATAAGAATTCTAAGAAATTTGGAGAAATTCATTTCCGGAACATTCGCAAAAGTACAAAAATCTGAAATTAACAAAACTTTTCAGGAATATTTGATGTATATTTTAACAAAATACTTGGATTGGTTGCTGTTAATATGAATTATTTTTCAAAATTTTATGTTCATGGTCATTACACATTATCATTGGAGGACATATTGTACTAAATGATCAAATAGAGATGATTTTCATTCATTTATCTTTTTTTTTTTTTTTTTTTTCGCTATTTAATGATTAATTCATTTTTGAAAACAACTTCTACTATAGAGAGAGAGAAAAAAAAAAAAAAAAAAAGGTTTCACAACGATGGAATTGAAATGAAATTAGCTATGAAGATAATTCATCTGGGAATGAAAGCTTATATAAAATGAAGAAAGCGTCTTCAGACATTGGAACTAGCAGATCCGATCAAAGAAAATCCGAAGATCTTTAAAACGATAAAAAAAAAAAAAAAGTCAGACGTGAAATTTTCGAAATTTGCAAATTCTACAGAAGAAAACTCAATTGTGTTACTTGTAACATTACAAAATTAATCGATTATATCCTGAGAATTCTCGAAAGTTTTTATTAATTGAACTTAAAAAAAAAAAAAATTATACAAATGATTGAATAAAATGAATTGAAAAAAAAAAACACACACACACACACACACACATACATACACATACATACACATTTCTTTTACAAAGCATAAAAATGGAAATCGGAAAATATTTCGGAGGAACAGTTCGTTCCACAATGATACTGAGGTGAAAGGCATTCCACCACCATTTTTGCTGTCACATTTTGGTTGGCAAATTTGGATATTATCAGAAATGGCAACATTGGTTAGATAGCGTCGAATTGATTTATTCACGTCGTTAACAGAAACAAATGATCGGCGAATGTCGGATGATTGCCTTACCCTATCTTGTTAATGTGCCCAATAAATTAGATCATTTCTCCTTGAAAATCATGTCCCAACTTTGCCTCCACAATCTTCGTTTCTTTTTTTTGTGACCTTTATACACCTGCCAAAAAGTGCTCTTTTCTAATTTGTACCATATTTCGGTCAAATAAACCAATAAGATGTTATAAAAGGTTAAAGAAACAAACGTAACAAATCATTTATTGCTGAGAAAAAAAAAAAAAAAAAAAAAAAAATGTAACTTTAAATAATTCATAAACAAATTACTTAGAAATTCATTAATGATCCATGATTGAACAAGGATGCTACTTTTTTGTTTCCTTTTTTTTTTTTTTTTTCTTTTCTGTTTTACTTTCATCTAAATTTCAATCATTCAAACGTCCCATCATTTCCTCTTGTGCAGCAATCCTATACTTCTTCTTCGCTCTCCTTTTCTTTTTTTTTTTTTTTTTTTTTCTTTTTTGATTTTATCTTTTTTTTTTTTTTGTTGCCTTTTTGGAAAACCAGTTCCTCTTTTGCTGTTAATCTCGGTTTTTGAAGGCATTGCCGAAATAAACGGAAAACTTCAAAAATCGCATCAATACAAACGAAATGTATCCATCCATTCGTTCAACAATCATCCGTATCGATATTTACTACTGACCAATATGTTGGATTATTTCATATCTTTCAAATATACTCCCTATGTCTAATAAGAAATTTTTATACAAATTTTTTAGCTTTTCCTATTCCTCTTCCCAAAAAAAAAAAAAAAAAAAAAAAAAAAAAAAAGAAAAAAGTTGCTAAAATTCTTAAATAATAATGGTTGATTTTTTTTTTTTTTTAAATTTATTCATATTTTCTAAATGGCAAATATTACTGATTATATCACGTTTACTTCATGATAATATCATTATCATTTTGAATCTTCATCTTTAAAACCATTATGAAATATTTAATCATTGATGTAGTATCATCAAATGTTTTTTTTTTTTTTTTAAAAAAAATTACTTTAAAACAAATTAAACAACATTTTTTAAAGTAATTAGCAGAAATATAAAGTGGCCGATACTCGAAAGATTTTGTTGTAATCGAAATAATTTTTAATATATAATCGATCAAACTCAGGTAAGTTGTCGGAAAAGCAAATTTGATTGCCAATTTCATCGATTATGTTGAAATAAATCATTGCTTCACTGTATTAGCTGGCATATTTGGAGTTTTCCTTTTTAATAATTTATCTTATCAATAGAATAATCTGAATTGAATTCATTACTCTATTGATAACGCATAAATAGGTTTGGATCAGTTATGATAATAAAGAAATGTTTCAGCGTATTTTCTATAATTTTAAAACTTTTTAAAATTTTCTTTTTTTTCAGAAATTCAATTAAGAATGATTTATAAGATGATTTTTGGACTGATACAACTTGTCGTATCAATCCAAAGTCAAACTTATTGCTCATTTCATGATAAATACAAATATCTTAGATTCCTGAAATGTTTGCCAATAATAATTTGACTTATGCTCTGTTCAGTTTTCCAATAGTTGAAAATTTCCAATAATTGGAATTAATTAGTCAAAATGCTCTACCGCTCGAAACGGTGCATTTAGCTATTATCATTACATTACAATTTACATAAACCGATAGTTACTATCATTACATTATTATTTATGTAAGGGAAATAACTTCAAAAAATCCTTCCGTAAACATCAATAAATTACCACTGCTATACTGCTAAGACTTAAAACACTTACGTGATGTGACACTTTCCTTCATTTGACAAAGTAGGATCATTTGAAATAGTTAATTCACTGTTAGATTATTTATAGTATCATCCGATTTATACATATCAGACTGAATGCATTAATCTATCTTTCAACAAACAATTTTCTACGTTAGAATTAACAAAGATCAACGGATTGTTTGTCTAATTTTAACCCAAAGAAAATGGTCTAATTTAATTCGAAAAATTTTGAGAACAATTCTTTGCTTGTTTGTATATTAGTTCTACATATTTTCCTAATGTGATTACCTGAATGATATGAATTCATGATAATGTCTGATAATACGAACAAAAGCATAGTATTACAATAATATCACGAATGATGAATAATGAATTAACAGTATCCGAATGATTGAGTAACTATTATCAAGCATTGAGCAGAATAAATATCATGTTAATAAATGCCAATTTAAATTTTTACGAAGGGAATATAATTATAAATAAGTGCTTCTATAATTATTCAAGCATATAATATTTGAAAAATTTCAAGGCTTCTAAAATTCAAAAATAATTTAACTGAACAAAAACATATATACCCTAAACTTATAGCTAGAACTATGATAAAAAATATTTTATTAACGAAATATTTTAAATAATCCAGGATTTTTATCATGCAATTATTAAATGTGATCATTAAATGATTCAGAATATCTATGAAGATCATAAATTCAGGTTTATTTTTGAAAATTAAGCGAAAATTTAAATTTTACCTTAAAGATATATTTTCACCATCACATGTTTGATATTTTAATCAAAGTTACTTTATTTGCATAAATCAAACTTTTCATCCAATTTGTATTTAATATATTACAGTATTCGATAAAACTTACCATAACCATAAGAATTGTTGTTAAAGTTATTTCTTACATTGAGAAATCATTGTTGATTTATGAATAGCAAATGATTGCTTGCATTTGTCGATGATTTTTGTTTATTGTTTTTTTTTTTTTTTTTTTTCAAGAATAAAGCACATTTTAGCTAGCAAATTTGCTATACGATAATAAAAGTTAATTTTTTCAAATAACTTCAAAGATTGAAAATACTTTTCAAATTTAATATCTTTATTATCATAACTATAGGAAATATTAGTTAGAATAAAGTAAATTTCAATGGAATTAATTTAGAGCATGAATACTTTTTATAAATAAATTTTTTTGTTTGATTTTAAATTGGATGTTAGAAAAAAAAAAAAAAGAAATGAAAATAATGATGAGAAATTCGAATTTTTTCGCATGCAAATGTGATTCAGAAATCATATGGTATTAATAATGTAAAAATAAAAGAAGGGTATAATTTAATGTTATCATTAAATTATTAGAAGGCTTAAAAATTTTGAATCAAATAATTTTTAAGTAGAAATTATCCTGTTGAATTTCGCATTATTTTTTAGAGGAATCAAATCATTCCCAATAGCATTCTTTTGGAAGTTTTTTTAAAAAAAAATTCAGAAATCATTAATTTCAAAATTATTCCAAAATCTTTGCATTCTACTAATTTAATAATTGTTAACAAAAGGCTAATTGAGCCATTTTTTTTTTTTTTTTTTTTGTTTACATGATTTTTATGATTTTTTTCTCTGAACAAATTACCTAATAAATCTACTTTTTCATTGCTTTTTTGCAATTAAAATAATTTCAAAGAAAAAAATTAAATAGATTAAATGAAGCATAAAAAAATTGCAAGAAATTTCCCAAATTGATGAAATGTCAATGCAATAAATTCATAACCATTTAGACAGTCGATCTTGACAATAATGATAAAGTAGATGTGATAGATGATTGTAAAGATTTATAACAGTACAGGTCAACCTGTAAATAAATGATTCAGGTAGGAAATTTGTAGTGATATATATTCATATAAATATGATAATAATAAATTGTTACGAAGAAGGAAAATGGATAAGTCCTGACTACGGTAGAATTTCAATTTGTGCGGTAGTGATGGTGTAAAATTTATGGCGGCAATCTAAAAAAGTAGGAAAGACCTCCTTTCTTTCATTTTTTTTTTTTTTTTTTTGATTTTTTTTGTAAATTGGAAAAGAGGAAATTTTATTAAAAGATTAGCTTGTAGAAGTAAGCATTCGTACAAATGAAGAATGAAATATCGATGAGGAATAAATACGATTAAATCTTAGAATAAGATTTAATTACTAAGTGAAAAAGAAATTGTGACAAATTTTGTTTATTTCATTTTTGTTATAAGATTCAATCTCGAAGTAATTCGAAAAATTTATAAACATTGATTATATGATGGTTTTAAAATATCAGTGGTATATTTCAATTTGAAATGAGAAGGTATTTTTTATGCAACAGAAGAGCAAAACAACTTGAAAAATATGAATCAATGTTCTCAAGAAATTGTTCAATTAATGAAATTTTTCACATTGTTATATCATCATTAATTTTTTTTTTTTTTTTTGCAACTTGTGATAATCAATTTTTTTTTTTTCTTTTCTTTCTTAATTTAAATTTTACTTTTAGCATTTAGTTGATCAAAATGGATGAAAAGTTTATTGATTTAATTTGATCAAAATTAGCCTCATTAATTTGCGATAAAATCATTTCGATCAATTGATATATATATATATATATATATATCGTAGTTCATTGTTTCTAATTCGTAGATAAATCAAGATTTTAAAACAAAAAGAGGATTTTAAATGAGCAAAATGTAAGCAACAAATCAAAATGGTAGATAATGCCGGTTAGACTGAACAAAAATTCCCAATTGGAAATATTAATTCAAAGGGAAATATGGGGGCGTTGTTCGGTCTGAGCCGTAAATCAAGTCCCGTGGCCCGAGATTGTCTTCCTTAGATGCGGCCCCATATTGTGCCTGTATGTCCGTATGTTATAATCGTAAATCTTCGAAAGTGTGCCTCTAATGCTGAATCAACGATTCTTCTTCTAACATCGGGAACTATTGCCCTCATTTCTCACTTTGTTTATTTATATTACATCAACAAAATTATCATTATTATCATCATTAGTTCAATTTTAGATAATTATTTCAATTGTTCATTTTTATTTTTTTTTTTTTTGAATTGATTTTTCCCTCATTCTTATTCCAAATTTCAGTAAATATTGAATTAATCAATAATTCAACAGTAAATTTTGGCAATTTTTCCCAAAATTCTATCATTATTTTCATATTTTACAGATTATCATTCAATTCCTTACTATAGTATACAGTAACTTATGCAATTTTTTTTTTTTTTTTTTTTTTTGAGTGCAAATTGATGTAGTAGTACAATACAAAATTATCATGCATACTTTGATATATATCATGATAATTAACTAACTTTATCATATTATTAAACACTAAATTCAAATTTCATCGTTTTTTTTTTTTTCTTTCAACTTTATATTATTTACTTATCAATCGGATGATATCCTATCATGAACATTGTATATGAATCGAAAGTATATTTATCAGCACTTTGGTGAGAATTATAATTTTTATATAATTGAATAAAGTAATGCAATATTTCCAATATGTTAGCCAACTATTCGGCAATTCTTATAAATGAATTAAAAATTTCATCTCTTCTTTATCAATTACCATAATTCTTTGTTTTTTTTTCTTTTTTTTTTCTTTACTTAAAAGAAAACTTTTGTTAGCTTTTATACCTGTTTTTCACATCTTTCCTTTGATGAATTACAAAATTTCATTCCTCTTTTATAGACTTCAACTTGTTCTGCTGTAACTCTTTACCAATGATTGCTTTTAATTTCTGTATTAAATTAAATTTTAATGACAGGTTTGAAAATTTTCGATAAATAATCCGGTTCGAATTAAACAAAGAAATTTGTGCCTTAATGAAATAATTTTTCTTCTTTCAAATTAACAACTTATAACTTGTCGGTAATAATATGAAAAAAGTGAAGAGTCAGAACAAATATTTAATGTTGACCGCATTGATACGTCAGGAAAACTTATTTATGCCAGACGGTTAAAATTCAAAAAATAATACGATTGATTGAAAGCAGAATCATATTGATTAGTGTTAAATTTTAATTTCAAGTTAAAAACTTGAATTGAAATTTTTTTTTTTTTTGTACGCAAATTTATTTGTAATTTTATTCACTTTAAAATTTGCTTGAAACTTTAGCGAAATTTTTTTGCTGTAGTTGCTTTATAAACTGTAGTGCAAATATGTAAGATTAGGATAAGTTTTAACAAAAATTCTAAACAAAACATATTAACATTTCTCTTCCACAATATCATAATATTATTACAAATAAAGTAATATGTAAAAAAAAAAGAAGGAAAATTAAAAATTTAATTACTCAAAAAATACTACTTAATAATAAAACCATTTACAAGTAAATGGTTATTTTATTATTTAGATTATTTATATTATTTAGTTAAAAATTATTATTTAGAAAAATTTGACAATATTTTCAAAAACTTTTGAAAGAAATACAACAATTATTCAATAAAATCATACAGTACAAATTAATAGTGGAAAGATATTTGTTGCAAATAATTCAAATGATAACAAAACATTGGTTAAATTACAATCTAAAACTCTCATAAATAATAAATTCAGAGTACAGTAAAAGGAGAATTAAGATGAATACAATTTTTCAATTTCTTTTTTTTTTTTAACAAAATGTTAGTAATTGATGTGTGAAATTTTTAGTTCCTTTCTAAAACACAAAGCACTATTTTCCATAAAGAATAAATAAACGGATAAAGAATAGAAGAAGGCTGAGAAAAATTTCATTTTTTTTTTTTTGTCAAACTAAACAATTTCCTAATTTTTTTTTTTTTTTTTTTTTTTAGCTTAGTGCATCTTTTAATTATTGTATAGCTTTGATGATAATTCAATCATTAATTAATGGTTCTGATAATAATGTGATCATTATTTAGCTGTAATGATAGTAAATTTTATATGAATTTTTAAGATATAACAAATTATTTGCTAAAATTATTTCATTATAATAATTTATTAGTTATTAATATTTGAAGCGATACACAATTATTATTTTGAGAATAGTATGTATAACTTTAAAAAAAAAAAAAGCTCTTAGCTATTTAATTTAATGAATAAATCAATTTTATTATTCGAAATATTATCATAATGCGTCTTCCAAATATTCTATCGTAAATGTGAAAGGTACAGTAAGACAATGATTATTTAAAAGTGAAATCGATGATAAGTATTAATATTTAATGGAAAAAAGAAACTAAAATTTACAAAAGCTGAAGTAGTGATAGTTGATTTATGCTAATTAGGCAGAAGAAGATTAAATCAATTTTAATAAATTTCTCGGCAAATTATATTTGATATTATTTGTAGTTACCAAAATTAATTCGATAACGAATAAGGTCGAGAATTAGGAAGCAGATGAAAATAATAAGATGTATCTTCATCATATTAAAATATAACAGAAAATCAGCAAAATTTTCAGTTGTCTATAAGTAAGCAAAATTAGCATGTAGTGGTAATAAGTTTTCGAATTTTTTCGTATGCCTCATTAAAATTAATAGAATTTCCGGAAAAATTATTTGAAATTTTAGCAGAACAATTACAGAACAAAGTTTATAGATGAAATTTTTTATTCAAATTAATCAAGCAACAAATTTTCCTGATTATTACATTTATAATTTAGCTTTATCATCTTATATATTCCTACATTTTCATTTAATTTAATTGACATTGAAGTAGAATTTTTCACAGTTACCGTATGCAACACATGTAGGAAATCATTGTCAAACAATTATCCATGAAAAGAATATGAAAAGAATGAATGAATACGCGTACCAAATATAACATGTCATTTTGAGAGGTCAAAATTACGGTAATTGATTTACTGGACGATTGGCATCGAATATTGAATTAAACTGAAGGACAGATAGACCAGTATCGTCTGTTTGATTCCATTTTTGAAGGTCATCAATGGACAATGATATAGAAATATATGCTGACATACATGCACATACATTTTTACCAACAACAATAAAATAGTATACTGGCAAATAGTTGACATGCTCATATATGAAAATTTAAAAAAAAAAAAAAAAAAAAAAAACCGGAGTGAATTGTATTGTGTAAGGTAAAGTTAATATTACTCTGATATTGACTGCATATGGCATTTGTATTTTGCATTTTCTTTTCTCTCTTTCAAAGAAAAAATAATTTCTTTAAAATTTTACGTTTTTCATTTTTTTTTTTTTTTAAATTGTTGAAATTGTATAAAAGATGTAATATTGCAAATTTATGTATTACTGATATGATAAAATAGTTATTGAAATAGCTCTCTAAACTAGAACAAATGTTTACTTGTTGGGTAATTTTTGAGAGATTTAAAAAGTTTATCAACTGATAATTGAATCAATAGAGGTACTGGAAAATACGTTTTTATAAGTTGGTACTGGAAAAATAAGCTCATTTTACGGATCATTTTCGGATACATATTTTGATTGTAATAGCATAACCGATATATGACTGTGTTAATATTCGAGAAATATTCTATAGTAACTCATAAATGTAACGATAATGTGAAATGAACAACAGTAATATAGGTGGGAAAAATTAAATTTCCAATGATCAAATTGATTTTCCATATTTTAAACTTATCGAAAGTGTTTGTTGTACATAGACACGATTTAATTATTTTACTTCAAACGATCATTGTACCATTTTTGAATAATAACAGAGGAAATTACCGCAACATTTGTAAGTTATTTCGTAATATTTATTCCAAAAAAAAAATCTATCACAGCAAGATTGTAACATTTTGCAAAATATTAGCTTTTCAGATATTTCAACAATAGTAGATCAATGTTCCAGTAATCCTTGAGATGTGATACTGTAATTGCATCATTTATTATGGATTTTGAACAAATTTATTGCTTTTTTATCAAAGTTATTTTACTGCAAAATATATAATTTCAAATCGATCATAAATTAGAAATGTAATACGAATAGACAGGAAATTATTATTGAAAATTTATGATCAAACAAGAAATACAAGCACTTCGATCATTTAGGCTAATCTCATTTTTTTACTACTGATTTATCTTTGGTATATAATAAAAACATGAATTCAAAACTTCATAGTATTATATTACATTCTCTAATATATTTTAAGCCAAAATAGATCTGCGATACATAGTAATTTTTTTTTTTGTAAATTCAAATTCGATGCAACTTCAACAGTTTACATATTGATTAAATTTATTTTGCTTATTTGACCTATCCAACCAGAATAATTGATTAATCAAACTGAAAACCGAAAATTTTTGTCAATTTTTTAAATCTTATAAAACTTTTCGTTTGCATTTATCATTGAAATGGTGATAAATTGGTGTGAAACTTTCGGTAACAAAAGCTCAAATCTCTTTCTATTTTTGGTGATAGAAGATTGCGGTATGTGAAATAACCGTTGATAATTTAATTGATACAAATATTTGTTGTATCGATTTTATACTTTATTCACGAAAAAATGACATTGGTATTTTCTTTTTTTTTTTTTTTTTTTTTTTTTTTTTTTTTTTTTTTGTATTTACAAATGTACGAATGTTGACAATGATACGTTCGCATCAACAATTCATAATTTAAACTTTCAAAAGAATAATTCAATTTTCTGCAACACATATATAACAGAAATAAATTAGCTGATATTTTAAAATATTCCATAATATTTCAAAATTAAAAATATTTCTTGTTGAAAAATAAAATTAGCATTCTATAATTTTTTATGTACTGCAAAAATACTGGAACAGCTGTTGAAAATTCTAGCAACCAAAAACAAAAAAAAAAAAAAAAAAAGAAAAAGAAAAAGAAAAAAGCAAAAAAAAAGAGTAGTGGATGCGGTATATATTAAACATTGTTGTTTTTTTTTTTTCTTTACTTTCTTTTTTTTTTTTTTCTTACCGGAATAGAAGAAGAGAAAAGAATGAAAAACAGGTATGATAAAAGAAAAGTACCGGAAAAATTAATATTCTCTCATAGAAAAGTTTGACAATAATTCATGAAAATTTATGAGGAGCAAGCTGGAAATGTTGTATGAAAACGACAACTGATCTTCTTGCGCCAATCATGTTTCATGTCGTATGTACGAAAATGAATATTTCTTTTTCAACGACATATAAACTTAATTATTTTGCATCATTTATTAATGTTGCCTTATTGTCCTCTTTTCACTATTGTTTTGTCAAAATTGAATTTAACCATTAACATAAAAAAATATTGAACAAAAAATGATAGAGAAATTTTAAAATATTATTACTAATGTTCCCGATACATGCATATACATATATGTATCATGGGATATGTAATATTACAACGGTATGCGACAAATTTCATTGCTAGAATAAACTAATTAATTGTCATATCTTTTTTAGATGGCAACATTTACCTTTTTCTGTTAACATCCGTCAAAAATGTAACCATACAACAATAACAAAAATGAACAGATAATGTAATGTAAAATAATGAGGATAAAAAAAAGGAGTACTATTTTAGTACTAAGCTTATTATTCAGCTATATCTGTCCCTGATTATTGCAGAAAAATTAATAACGTATTTTTGCAATATTTATCAGAAGATAAATTACTATGATAGAAAAGAAGGAATCAAAAAAAAAAAAAAAAAAAAAAAAAAGGAACTGGATATTTCCGGATCATCTGTTGATGATGAATAAATGTTTTGCGATGCAGCTGTGCAATCAAGGAAGGATATGGCGATTTAAATCTAAGCTATAAGTGATATTTTATAAACAATCAAAATTTTCACAATTTCAAATTGCACTAGCTAATCTTCATGTACTAATAAAAAAATAATTGGGCTAATATTTTATCATTTTAATCGAATTTCTTTAATGGAAATTTACTTCCTTGATTAATCTTAAACAAAAATTTTAACCATTTTAAGCAAAAATATTTGTTAGAATTAAAATCTATTTTGATCTTTTTTTTTTGTTTTTTTAAAAAAATTATAAGTCATTTCTCGATAGATTCAGAATTTGAAATGAAATAAATCTTAAAACTTTCCCTGTACAACACTAAAGACGTCACTAAATGAAAGAAAAAAAATTTGTGTTAAGATGGAAAGTTCGATCCGTCAAAATATTGCGACAGAAGAATCAAAACATCGGAACAGACGGACATGCCAAGAAGACCGCCGTAAGAACAACTGCTTCAGTAACCAAACTGATGAGTCCTTTGATGTATAACCGATCCAAGAGTGACTGACTCCATTAAGCATCGATTCTTTCGGTAAATCGACCGATTCTTCGATGAAACAAAAAAAAAAAAAGAAAAAAAGGACAAGAAAGTGAAGGGAATTTTTATCTTTCATATCAAAAAACTTATTTAAATTGTTGTATGATTCATTTACAGGTGATGCATTTGTTTATATATGTATCATCCTCTACAGTCAGAAACAACTAAGTTGTAATCTATCAAGAAAATCAGCCAGAATTTGATGCAATAAAAGATTTATCAAAAACATAAAACAACAAATATGAATTAAAAATTATTTCAAGAAAAGCAAAAAAAAAAAAAAAAATGACTATAATAGAATTAATGTTAATGATTAAAATTAATGAAATAAATTATTGAAAACAGATGAAGAAATCATTGAGAACTAATAATTTAACTTTAATTTAGCATTAAAATGAAGCAAATGAAGAAAATTTCAATTGAATGATGACCATAGTATTACATTGAGTTTTTTACTTCATTTCAAATATATATCGATGTAAATGTAATTTATGCAAATTTAAAACATGCATAAAAATGAGTCTTGTTTAAATTGAAAAAAAAGTATGGGAGAAAAATTACTGAAAGAAATTTCACAAATAAATGGAAAAGTATCGGATGAATATAATCTGTTGATATTATTACAGCATACCAAAGAAAATGTTTCGTTTTACAAAATGTCAATATTTGTAGATCTAATTAATGTAATGTTTAAAATAAAACGGATTTTGTTTGGAGAAATTAACTTCAATTTTTACATAACTTCAATTCTATCATTTATCAAAATACATGGTGAGTTGAAAAAGTTTGTATGATAGCTAGCAGTAATTAATATCATGAGCATCGATTGAAAACTTTACAGCTTAATCTTAACAAGATGGAAATGCTCTTCAGCAAATCTCGGGAGAGTTCTGCTATTTTATATTCCATTTGATTAATATTATCTGGTAGATATTGCGGGACAAAAAGATTAGAATTGTTTTTTAAATTGAAAGAACTTTCCGATTATTGCACCGACAGCTTACAATGTATCCAAAAGATTTAATTTCGGTTGAGTAGGAAGAATATTTTAAACGGAATAGTTTAAAAGGTAAATGGATTGCAAGCTTATGAATGTGAAATTATAAACAATCCATTAATTAGCTTCACTTAGTTTCGGAAGATAATTAACAAAAAACCAAATGATGACAAATTATGTTTCCCTCAAATGCAAATATTTCAAAAATTGTACTTTATGCATGAAAAGTTTAAGTAAAAGGTGTAAAAAAAATGAAAATTTGAAGTACTAAGAATAAATAAATAAGTTAAAATGATCAAACATTTCCAATTACAATTCTATTTCTTTGAAATTATTTGTTAAAAAAGAGAAAAACTAATCATTTAACATAATTTAATAGATTTTCCAAGAATTTTTATATGATAGAAATGAATACATCAATCAATTTTATTTAATGTCATTACAGCTATTTGTTATATTCAAATTCTATTCGATATAAAACATTCAAACGTCATATGATTCGTCATCTACAATTTATCTATTTTACAATTTCCTCATTCGATGACAATTTCAATTAGCTAACATTTAAATTTATTGCTTATTTAATATATGAAATGATAGAAAGAGTTTTTCTGTTTTAAAATTATATGATTAATAAATAAAAAATTTATTTCATCTACTGGTCACTGGTCAAGCTATTTTATTTTATGCATTTTATTAAGTTATCGATAATTTGAATCGTTATGCATTAATTAGCTAATATATTACATTGTTTTTTTTTTTTTTTTTTTTTCCCAAAGCTTTTGAAAGTTCAAAGTTTACACGTTACATTGATTTCTCAACCAAATTCGTTTAATTATTCTGCAACCAAGCTGCTCTTTTTAATTTATTTGTTTGCAGTTCTTTCTTTTTCTTTTTTGTAATCTAATTATTTATCGTTTATTCTATTAATAAATTCTTCTTCTTGATTAATCATAATTTATTTTACATTTATTTGAAAAATTTTTCATTTTACAAATAATCAATATCACAGCATGTTACAACCAAAATTTTTATGTTAAAATTTATCTAAACAAAGAGGGTGAAAAAAAAAAAAAAAAAAAACTATGGAAAACATTTTCACATTCGTTATTAATCATCAATTTGGGAACATCCAATCGCCCTTCGAATTGATTTTCAACGACATGCATCTTGAAATAAAATAATTTCAGGTATTTTATGATATTTGACCATTTAAAGTGCATTGATTCATTGGAAACAAAAATTTTCAAATTTTTCGAAGTTTTCAAATCAAAATGAATTTCTTTTAAAGGAACAATGAAACAATAAAAGGGCATTTGTTTTATTGTTCCAAATACGACTTATATGATATAATAAGCATTTGCAGTAAATAAAATGTAAAAATTCATTCTGAAACAGTCTTTCAGTTTATGAAGTTCTTTTTCAAATTTCAAAAATAAGAAAAATAAAAAATCAAAAATTTTAATTTCGATAAATGTTTGTGATATTTATTCAATTGGAAGTTTTGAAATTTGACAAATACATCAAATGTTAGAAAACTGCACCAAAATAAATCCATTCACTACATGTAATATTTTGAATAAGTTGTGAAGAATAAAATGAAGGGGATTTTAATTTAAAGTGTTATCTTGCAGTTTGGAAATAAATTGAATTTAATACAAAAATGATTACTGTTTAAACACAACCATTGTTTGTTTATTAAAAAGCAAACTAAATTCATTTATATTTAAAGTGATGAAAAATTTTTCAAAATAAATCTGATCATTAGTTCCTTTTTCCTTTTCATTTTACAATAACAATTATCATCAGAATCATATAATTCAATCATATAGCATAATTGTCGAAATTATATGGTAATATTTCCAGGCAATAAATGTTTGGACAGTAAAAGATTGAAACAAATTGTTTTTTTTTTTTTTTTTTTTTTCATAAAAAATATTAAGATTAGCAAATAGTTACTTCAATGTTAATTGGATCACTATGATCTATTCATTTTGTATTCTTTAACACCGATATTTAAATATGTGATAAGATAAGTGATTGCAATGAATGTTTTTTTCAATCAAATCATTTCATAATTGTTGCAAAATATTAATCTGAAAGAAATAAAAAAAAAAAAAAAACACAATAATAATAACATATTGTGAATGAAATTAAATCATAATTTATTGCTATGAAGTTAATGAACTTTTGCAACTATAATTAATTAGTAAATTATGATTTTTTCTTCTAATTTTTCACATCAAAATGTATAATGGAATTATTGCCTTGAAATTAACAATTATTAATTAACTTCATTTCAACTATTTGTCATTTCTTGCTCATAGGAATATATGATCTAATTTTTTTCAGAAATACTCATCTTTCATTTTTTTTCCTCAATTTTTAAAGGTAGGATTACAAATAACAATAATAATCAAGTAAACCTATATCTATTTCGTATCTTTTATCATTTTTTTCTACATTATATCTTTCATAATTTGTATATATTACTGTTTAATTGATTCTTTCATGTAATATTTCATAAAAGATTCTCATGAAAAGGCCTATAACTGCTTATGATTGGCCAACGATCATATCTTTATCACAAAAATTGCGTAAACAAATTTTGACAATAAAATCATTTTAGCTATAAACAAATAGCATCACATTTACTGCCATAATTTCATTTATTCATCATTGATTTCAATTTTCATAACTATGAAATTGTAAATTCTATAATACCATATTAGATAAACCAACAATACTGCAATAATAGTATACAAATCTTTGAAACAAATAATTTCATAAAAATAAGATAACATTTAGTAACTAATATGCGATATTAAATAATATCTGCTTTGATAGCTTAACAATCAAAGAGTCAACTGTAAAGTATTTTTTTTGAAATAAATTTGTCATTTATTTTAATAGTATAAAATTTATTAAAAGTTAAACAAACAAAAAAGTTCAACAATGAATGGTTCGTTACAAGTTGAACATGTTGAAGAATATGTAAAATTTTTGATCAACATCATCATCATCCCAATTAATTTATATGAAACATTTGAAAAAATCAATATTTTTATTGGATAGATCGTTTAGATTTCAAATTCTCAAATAATCTTTTTAGTTTTTGATGTAAGTTTCTGAAATTATTAAAATCAGTGAATTAGTTACGAAATGAAAGATTGAATTATTACAATTTCATTTAGTATCATACGGTATCATATCACATGATGGAAATATTATACGTTGATACATCCAAATACAGTGGAAAAGATCTACCAACTGACATATATTATAAGCTGCAATACAAATACTTTTTCAATCTTAAAAATATAAATTAAAATTATAACAAAATTACTAGAATTAATTGGAAGTGATAATTTAAAATGATGCAAACAATAAGAATAAATCAATCCTTTGCAACTTGATGAAAGGAACTAATTACTCTGCAAAAATATGATATCAAAAATTGTTTAAAATTAAATACTTAGCATTAACAAATTACATCTCATTAACACAACATAATATCTCATTAACAATTTAGTAATAGCTTGAAGTATTTAATAGTTCAAAAAATTTTCTTAATTCTCCCAGCACTAATTGTTGTGAGAAAATGAAGGAAACTTTCGAAATAAATTAAACATTTAGCACATTAATTTTGTATCCTTCCTCTTGGACAAATTTATAATAATATTATCACTTAAATTCTTTCATTTCAAACTATAAGGCCTATTTTTCCTCCGTAATTATTTAATTCTTATTCAAATTTTGAAAAATGATCAATGATGATTACTTGATGATATGATAAGCTGCTGTTATATGAAATAAAGTTTTGCCAACATGTTAAAGAAACTATTTTTATATAGTTAATCGAATAGGTAAAATGGATTGAAGTTATGAACATCTGTTAGAAAAGAAAAACTTAAAACATTTATTCTTTAAATGTCTATGAAAATGCCTAATACACGTGTATAAATATGCATAACAATTGCTTCCGACAGATTATGTTCTAAAAAATTTAAAACATCCCTTTCTTCCATCCTATTTATTTTTTTCTCCAAAGGAAATAGCGATATTTAAGTTCTTTCATTTTCAAAAAAAAAAAAAAAAAAAATTCAACAGCTATAAAAATATCGATTAAGCATAGAATCGGCAATAAAATGATAATTCGCCAATTTGAATCGATCACACTAATCATTGCTCCTGCAAAATATTCTATTAAAGCATGGAAAAATTAAACCATAAAGTAGAAATTCTTTTATCAGACAACATAACTGAAGGATAAGCTCGTTATCATACATTTACTTTATCAGTAAGCAAAAAATCACTTCCTCTAATAATAATAAATGAATTAATCTTTTTAACAAACTTCAAATTAATTAACTTTCTTAGCTAATGAATCAAAAAAGGACTAACATTTCGATGTGATACTTCCGAATAAACAATCATTCTTTTGCATTTCCTTGTCAAATAGATATGAAAGATAAAATCAACAAAACGATCATAATAGTAATAATAATGATTGTAACATTAATAATCAAAATAATAATAAAACGATTAAGAATGACGAAATCATATTATACAGTGAAATGTTGATTGTTCATAACAACGAAATGATACAAGTTCCGACTCTATCATTGTTATCACCGTATCGAAATTCAAAGAATAGGACAGAAATAAATGATTGATTTTCATTTAAGATTGAAGAAGTGTCAGATTTCATTTCAACTAAAAATCTCGGCCAACGACCCGATCACTACGACTGACTGTTTGCCAATTGCAAATGTGTTTAACAGTGTAACGGCAAATATCAAAGATGATAGTAGAATAGAAGATTGACAGAAATATGCATTGATGAGAGAGAAGAAATGAGATCAAGGATGTAAAATTTTTAAAAATTTCTAAATCAATACTGTACGTTAAACTTATCAATATTGTTATTTGCTATTAGGATAAGATGATTAGAAAGATGATAAAGATGATGATATACCAGCAATCGTTCAGTTTCCATAGATACTTTAAGATTTCAGAAGATTTCGCAAGCAGTGAAAAGAAAAAGTGATAACATCACATTTTAAAAATTTTGTCAAAAAATGCAAGTCTTATCAATAATATTATCACTTGCAAAAGTATTAGTTGCAATATCAAATATATGTGTGGTCCATTCGACGCTTTTGATAAACATAACTATGAATGAGAAAAAAAAAAAAGGAAAAAACTTTAATGATAACGAACCTGTAATAGAAATGGCATTGATAACAGTGATAATTGCACGAATGTCAGTAATAATTGGTGATGAAGTAGAAGTGAAGAAAAATAGTTGATAAAAATAAAGGGATAGCCTAGAAGGTCCTGCCTGTAGAGACGAGCTTATTTTGATTCAAATAGGTCAGATAAACCCGGATCTACAGGGTGAACCATCTAAGAAAATGATAATTTTTCTTCCACAACAGGTAAATTATTTGTCCTCATACGATGAATCCAATGCATCATTTACCGATCATTTTCATCCAATCATTACGACAAGAAGAAAAAAAAAGAACCTGAAAATTAATTACAACAATTATTCTATCAAATCAAGTGGTAAATAATGATGTAAATATACCAAAAATGACTCAATAAAGAAGTATTTTTATGATAAAAATTCTCCTAATAGTCACATGAATGAATTGCTAATATAAATTTCACAGCTCTATCAAAAAATAAATTTCATTTCTCTCTCTTTCTCTCTCTCTCTCTCTCTTTCAGGTAATCTTTAGCTACACAGAGATTGAAAAAATAGCCCCGAATACATTTATCTAATATGATATGATTGTATCAATATCTGATAACTGTAAATATCCCAATTTAATATGATTATGAATATCATTTTAATTTTGTTTAATAATACTTATAAAGTTAATATTTCGGAATTGTTACAAATTTTCAACATTTTATGAATACAATAAAAGGATTATTCATTAGGATATATAAATTTTCAATAGAGCGCCAACCAATAATAAATAAAAAATAGTAATACTTCAAATAAATGATAAACAATCAGAAAAAAAAACAGATTGATAATGGGAAAATTTTTTTAACAAATAACTGTTAACAAATAACTAATTATTACTATCATTTATTATCACTATTATTATTATTATTATTATTATTATTATTGTTATTATTATTATTATTATTACTATTATTATTATTATCGTTATTATTATTATTATTATTATTATTATTATTATTATTATTATTATTATTATTATTATCATATTATTATTATTATTATTATTATTATTATTATTATTATTATTATTATTATTATTATTATTATTATTATTATTATTATTATTATTATTATTATTATTATTATTATTATTATTATTA
>JABVXV010000378.1:0-55882 GCA_013365325.1 Dipetalonema caudispina | reverse complement strand
TATTATTATTATTATTATTATTATTATTATTATTATTATTATTATTATTATTATTATTATTATTATTATTATTATTATTATTATTATTATTATTATTATTATTATTATTACTATTATTATTGTTGATTAAGGATTCAAACAATAATAATGCTGGAATTTTCTTAATAAACTTAGAAAAAAAAATATACTCTCAAGTTGAAGTATTAATAATAGCAAATTATATCGTATTACGACAAATTATACAAATATTACGAAAAAAAAAAAATATATATATATATATATATATATACGAAAAAAGGCAAATAAATGAATAAATGACATGGCGTAGTGATTTAGTGATACATATGATCGTAGCATGAATTACATCATTTATCAGTTTTTAATTTTTCTGATCAATATTTTTAATTCGTACTATTCCAACATCTTTTTACCTTACACGTATTATCATAAATTACAGGTAAAATCATGAGAATAATTTTCTGAAATTTTTGTAAAATTTTTTAGATTAAAAAATACTAAACTTTTTGAAACTGTTGCTAATATTATAACTATTAAATTTGACAGCTAATAATAGCAATATTGGTGATTTTTTGTATAAATCATTATTAAGAACTATAGCATATTCAATATAAGTCATGTTAATTACAGTGCATTTTCAAGTATGACAGAACTATATTAGGTTAAGAAGAACGATACAATTATAATATATTCGTAAATACGATACAGTATAACTTTTATAAGTTTATATAAAATCATTAATTGACATTTATGATTTGCGAATAATGATGGGTAACTTTATGAATAAATTCATGATTTATAAGCAATACTTGTAAGTATTTATAATGAATTGAAGAATAATTAGCAAAATTAATAAATGAATGGATAAGTGCCAGTAATAGAAATTTTGAAAAAACTGGTTTTCATTTCATCCTTTCATTTAGGTTTTGCGCAATGATTCCTTTTGGTGAACATATTGTAACATTTTAAAAAAAAAAAAAAAAAAAAGAGAAATGAATTGTCAATCTATTAAAAATTTATTTCATACCAGTTTATTCCAGTATTATTTCAGATAACAAATCAAGTATTGTGAGAAGTAAAATTTTCGAAAAATCAATCTTTAAATATCAAATGCAGGAATTCTTTCATTTAGCAACAGTACATGATAAGCATGGTGTTATAGATTAATTAGTAAGCATAAAATGGAAAGTGATGAAATAAAATGAAACAAAAAAAAAAAAAAAAAAAGAAAGAATGAATTTATTTCATAAAATTAAATTAGCATAAAATCAATTCCTATTTGAATTGATTTCACACATTTTTGTAAACAAATTATAATAATTGTAAACAAAAAAAAAAAACAGGGATAAAAACATAATTTTCCTTCATGATTATAATGATTATAATAATAATTATAAACAATAATAATTAATTACTTTTTATGAAAGATAACTATGATAGCATAAGTATTATTTGTTAATCTTTTAAAAATTCACCAAATGTATTAATTATCATACATTTTATTAATTTGTTTCGTATCATATAATTTTTAAATATATGTGTTTAAAATTGAAAATGCGATTTTAATTATGAAATACTGCATTCATAATAAATAGAAAGCCATAATATATGATGTAATCAATATGAAGGTTACATAAAATTAATACAATTTCAAGCCATCCATTTTGAAAAATTATTTTATCAATTTTTGAATGAACCAAATAAATTGATTGATTTAATAAATTTGTAGTCACACAAACAAATAATTTTAATAAAAAAATTATCTAATCAAAGATAAAAGAAAAATTATGTCATTTAATTGTTAGACATATTTAAAATCAAATTCTTAAGTATTTTATTAAGACTATGTACTTTTTTTCTTTTTTCTACATACGATTACTTAACACTTTATTTTCTTTTACTTTTTTATTTTTATTTTTATTTTTTTGCTTTTTATTTTAATGAAATTAATTGAAAACTTGAATAATGAACATTTCGAAAAATCAAATAATTTTTTAAACAAAATTTTTCAAAAAGCAATAAAAGTGATGATAGTAAATTAAATAGTGAACTTTGTTTTCATATATAATTCAAACTTTTCATCGTCTTCCTCTACAACCACCAGTAATCAGTTGAAGTGATGGATTGTATCACTTCACTTTCAAGCTCAACTCAACAATGTTTGTTATTTTAGATGCTTCTCCTTTAGCTTTCTCATTAACTGATTGGAGGTTAAAAAAAAAAACAAAAAACAAAAATCGATCATACATAAATGTATGTTTATATGTATGTGTATTTGATTATTGATAATTTAATATTACATTTCTTCTTCTATTTTCTATCATATTTTTATCTTATTTATTTTTTATCATTATCATTTATTATCATTATTTATTATTTACCACTATCATTTAATATCTTATCTTCATCACTGATGCATGTATTATTTTATCTTGTTATTAGCAATATATTTGATCATAAATTATTTATCCATTGTTTAGTGATTAAAATGATATGATTATATAATGTTAACTTCGTTATAAATCTGTTAATAGATTAAGCAATGATTCAATGATCATATGATATAATCATGTGATATTAATGCAATCGATCCTATTGGTTAAGATTTACATGATACAATCATGTGATACTTAAATTATCAGTCAACAATATGGTGAATGATATAAAAGAAAAGGGTGAGAGAGAGAGAGAGAGAGGGAAAGATTTGAAATTGACCTTGCATTTTAATATGCTAATAATTTACGTCTTTTTTTCTTCTTCTCTCTTTCTCTTTCTCTCTCTTTTTACATCTTCCTTTTTGTATCATCCAATTCAACAAAAGAGTTTCGCCTTTTCCGATCCCTCTCCGTCACCCATGAATAATATTTTTGGTCAGTTGGTCAATTCAATCGACCAGCAGATTACTGCGTCCTTTGTAAACATCCATCAACAAGTTGATCGATGTAGTTATTTTAGATTCAATTGTGCTTTGATTCATCCTTATTTGATCATATTCAAATACAAAAAAAAAAATCATTTCAACTTCTGACTTCTCTTTTTTAATATCATTTTTTTATTTTTGTAAAATCTCAAAATTCTTCCATCTCTTTGGCAATAATTCCTTTTTTTTTTTTTTACTTTTATTGTTTGTGTTGTATTTTCAAATCAACGTATCATAATGAATGACATTCTTTTATATGTCCATTCAACATATCATATCTGAATGAATTACGTGGATTGAAACGTGAAGCTATTACGTTGACCAATTTTTTTTATGATTCAATTCTTTTTGAATGATGTATTTATTTCAAATAAATTTGTAACTAATAACAATAAAATGGAATTAAATTATTGGGGAGATTGGAGAGAAATAATCGAAATTAATCAATGAAAAGATTACTATTTTTGATTAATTTTAAAATTTAAATGAGCTGAAAAAATGTAGTACTTGTTAGGATTATTAAATCATTTCTTATCTTACTTTTCCCTCACAACAAATTTTCATCCGATAATTTTCCGAAATAATGAATGAGTATATATATGCATTCCATAATAGATGGATAAACAAATACCTTTTTAAACAATCTTTCATTATTGTATGATCAATGATTTCTAATTTTAAACATATTTTCGTTTTTAACATATTCTTTCATCGAATATATAATTTTTATCATTTTCCTAATTCATTCATAACTTAATTCCTTTTAATTAATTTATGATTTAACCTTATATCTAACTTATAACTTAACCTTTCACTTAATTCACAATTTAATCTTTCATCTAATCTATAGCTTAATCGTTTATCTAATATATAATTTAACCTTTTATTCAATTTATAACACAAAAAATTCCTTTTATCTCTTCTATAAATCATTTACTAACTGGTAAAAAATAATTAAAAGTAACAATTTGAAATTTTTTTCTGAAAAAAAAAAAAAAAAAAAAAAAAAAAAAAAAAAAAACCTCCAAATAACATTTCCTTTATTATTTTTCAAAGAATGAATTGATTTTTTTTTTCTTGTTGATGATCATTAAAAATGATTCATTATGTTTACCTTTCGTACATATTTCATATATCCTATGAAATTATTATCCTTCATATAAATGAAAAGATTACACTTAGCATTTGTTCGATTAATGAATATATCATTTTCATTTAATAATCCTTTCATTTCAATACATTTCATTTCATTTCATTCTTTTCATTTCTTTTTTTTCTTTCTTACTCATTTTTTTTTCACAAATGTAAGTAAATGAACATTTGATATGAAAATATTGTGCAAATTTTATTTATGAAAAAATTTATATGTTAATTTATACATTAATATTTTGTATATTCGTGACGATTCGATTAGTTAATTAATTGATTAATTGATTGTTCAGTTACCCCATTTTAAACTAAAATTTTGAGTTGAGTGATTGATTAAAAAGTTCAATCGATTTGTTCCTTTCTCTTTCTTTTTTTTTTTTTTGAGTTATTGAAAATTTAATTCTAAATGAAAATTATCATGAATTTCTTACTAGTAAAAATGTCAAACTTTAAGTATTTTTGAATCATTTTCAAGTAATTAAAGTGTAAATTGAAAGAAATTACGAATATGAAGGTCAAATATTTAGAACTAATTAATAGTGTAAATTAATTGTCAAATAAACAATAACAAGGTTGACGTTTGAAATTTCATAAACAATACGTAACGTCATTTTGTCGTTTGAGCCATTTACTACAAAAAAGTTCTTGCACAAGAATTCATCTTCTCAAAGATGAAAAATATCATTAAATCATTTATGGAACATTCACATATATTTCTAATATTTCATTAAATGTAAGTATTCAATTTCAAATATTTATTTACGTCGCAATTTACGAATACATAGATGTTTATTTATGCGATAAGTTAATGGAATGAATGTATGTAAGTCTAATCTTTCGTACATATCTTATAGTGTTTTTACTAATATTTTTGAATGAATGGATGGAGTTTATTTACCTAATTTCATTAATTAGTCTATAAACAAATAAATTAGCAAAATTAAAATAAAATATTTTTAGCTAATTGAAATTAAATTATAAACAAATTAATCTGTGCAATCATTCATGTATTGTTTCTTTTAATTCGAAATTATTGAAATCGATTATATTATGACTGTAATTTTCATTTTACAATTATTTCTTAAATAAAGATGAAAAACAGTGAAAGGGGTAGAGAAAAGAAAGAAAGTTCTGTTAAAAATGATTACTAATGGAAGAAGTTTGATGTCTTCAATTTTTTTTTTTTTTTTTTTTAACTTCACTGATTTATTACTGCCCTTTTTTTTTTTGCAAATTTACTTTACACAAAATAATTCTTTCTTTTTCAACTTTACATTTTTACATTTTTTTTTTTTTTGATCATATACGAGTTTTTATATACATAATATATGATTAAGTACACAAAATTAATCAACTTAATTTATTTATATTTTTTTTTCTTTTTTTTTTTTTTTGTTTTTAAATCGTTATTCTATTTTTTTTTTAATCATTGTTTATTTATTTATATATCATAAAATAGGTAAATATTTCTTGTGGTGAAAATAATGAAATTTTTTTTTTTTTTTTTTCATTTAATTTTTTTGGCGTATATAAATTAAATGATTATCATTATTTAATATTATATATATTATAGCATTATCATACATTGATATATATGATGTATTGGACAATAACGATTGAAGGTGGTCCAAAACGTGTAAATCATGCAGCGGTAGCATTAAATGATCAAATTTATTCATTTGGTGGTTATTGCTCAGGTGAACTTTACGATGGTAGTCAACCAGTTGACGTACACGTTTTAGATACCGGTTCGTTTTCATTGAAATTTTTGTTACAATTCATCTTTTTTTTTTTTTTTTAATATATCAATTAATATTTTTTATAATTTATATCTTTGATTTGTTTTCATTAAAATTTATATTACATTCATTTTTTTCCTTTTTTTTTTTTTTGTTTTTGTTTTCAAGAGTAAAAATATTGTATAATTTATGCAAAAAAAAAATAAAGACATAAATGATTTTAGTATATATTTATAATCAAAATGAATGTGTAAAATTGTAATGTTATGAAGATATCAAAATTTCAATAATTCATTAAATTTTTAATATAATCACTGATATACTATTAAATTATAGATTTTAAAAATAAAAATCTTTCACTCTTATGACCTTTTGTACATTCAATTTTTACATTCATATGCATAAGTGAACCTTGTCTATTTCATTGTGATCCATTTGTTATCGGTTAAAAGTTTACCTGTGATGTTTGCTTCACCTATGGTACTTATTTTATTGGTACTTGTTGTTTAACATGTGGTACTTGTTGTTTGTCATGTGGTACTTGTTGTTTGATGATAATCTCAGATTAAACATATTTCATTGTAATATTTGCTTTATTTGTTTTATATGTTTAAGAAAAAAAAAATAGATTAATTCAGGGAATTATCGTTGGCGTAAATTATTGGTACCAACGGGTAATAGTGAAAGTACTGATCCGTCTGCATCACAGAATAGTTGGCCATATCAACGATATGGGCATACGGTTGTCGGATATAAGGGTAAGGCATATTTATGGGGTGGACGAAATGACGAATTTGGTGCATGTTCCAAAATGTACTGCTTTGATCCAGGTATAATTTTGTTAGTTAAAAAATTGGAAATTTAAACTATTCTAAAATCTTCATAGGTAAAATTGAAATCTAAAAAGGGAAAGCATAATTCTTTTAGGTAATTATTAAATTTTTTGAAAATGATAGCATTGCTGAATTTGGATAATATTTTGCATAAAGAAATCGAATTCCGAAATTTGACTCATCAACCTAGATCTTCTATGAAAAGATTATTTCACTTAATTTTATGTTTATCTTCGATAATCTATGAAGAGATCAATCTCAGAGTTTCGAAAGATAGCGATTTTAGTTTTCCTAAGTTCTTATTTAGCATCTCTTAACTTCTCTGGTAAAGAAAAATATTGTATTTGTTTTCGAGATATTATAGTTTAATTTCAGAAACGGTAGCCTGGTCAATCATTCCATGCGAAGGTGAAGCGCCACCAGCGCGTGATGGACACAGTGCTGTGGTTGTCAATGATCTGATGTTTATGTTCGGTGGTTTTGAAGAAGAATCACAGAGGTATTCTTTTCTTCATTGATGTTAAGCTGTCGGTATCCAAGCTTATAACTTATTGTCAGAATTGAATTACAAAGCTCGTAACTACGTCGCATCAGATAATGTGGGAATGTGGTATAAGTTAGATATTTGAAAGTGGTCGATAGTTACTTGGTAATGAAAACATATTACAGTTTCCAGTCTCTGTTAATTCATGTTTATATTACTACTTTTATGAAACGTTTTAGTATTTAGTTAGTTGTGATTTGTTATTGTCACGTTTATCTACGTTTATTTTTATGTCGTGTTTTGCATACGACTTATAATAGTCTATATATTGTATTTTCTATGTATCTTTACATATAATTAGTATTTTTCATATTCTCGATTGATTAATAGATTAATAGAAGTCTTTATAAAATTTGTTGATTACAGGTTTAGTCAAGAAACTTTTGCTTATAATTTCAAGGAGAGAAAATGGTACGAATTGAAGACAACGGTAAATTATTTGAAGTTCTTCTTGCTGCTATGCTTTAAGAAAATAGCGCTATAAATGCTGATATGTTCAATTTTAAGTGTTTACGTTTGTCCATTAGTTTTGACTTTGTTTATTATGCAGTTTTCGAAGTTGTAACATATTTTGTTAAGCCTAAAATCTTATAAAGCGAAGTTTGTATATGCAGATAAGTTTCATGTCGAATTTAAGTAATAAGTGATAGATTACTCAAAATTTAATGAAATATGTGAATTTATTTTGCGATGGCCTTTTCATAATGATATTTTTGTATCGAAACCCAACGATCTTGTTGCATTTATAGAAATATCTGTTATAGGGTGAATTGCCGCAATGGCGGGATTTTCATACAGCTTGTGTCATTAACAAAAAAATGTATATATTTGGTGGACGTAGCGATTTGCATGGTGCATTTCATAGCTCTCGAGATTATTATTCCGACATACTCAAAGTGTTGAATTTGAAGACGGGTCGCTGGGAAGATCCGAAAGTGGGTGGAGATTGTCCATGTGGTCGACGAAGTCATAGTGCTTGCAAGTTTTTCTTTTTCCTTAAAGTACATTTTCAACATTTAATATGAAGTACAAAACTGTTCCAACGAAGTTTTACCATAATATCCTGAATATTTATTACAGATTGTAAAGTTTCACTTGAACTAAAAGTATATCTCCAAATTCCGTTTACTCAAAGAGTTTTCGACTTAAATATTTCGAACTTTTCATTGTTTTGTTGATTCGAGTTATGATGATATATTTCAGGGGTTCACAATAAAAAAATGTACATATTTGGTGGATATTTGGGTACTGAAAATCGACACTTAAATGAATTACATGAATTTGATCCTGCAACATCATGCTGGCGCCGTTTGAAACCATTTGGCATAGGTCCTTCACCAAGACGACGACAATGTGCGGTTATTGTTGGTGAACGCGTTTTCTTGTTTGGTGGCACGATGTAAGTGATATATTTTATTTCTCTATGATAGTTTAAAGCAATTTCATATTGTTCGGATTGGTAGATTTCGTGGACATTATGTTACCTGACTGATTAGACTGCTCGATTAGTTCCTCAGTATGTGTATTGTATCAATTGGTTGACGCAATCATAAGTCCCTTTCTTCACCTGTTTAGTTTTTAAAGGAGAACTACTTTATTCCTGATTTGAGAAAGCCACGTCATGTAGTCACATACTTTCAAGCGTTCGAATAATAAACAATACGAACTACTTTTAGAAAGCAAATTTTAGGATTCTTGAAATCAGCTTAAAATTGCTACACCTCAAAAAATACGCATTTCATCGTATTTTCTGAGTCTTCCCTTGCCTTACTTCCCATTAAAAATATGCATAATTCGGAAAAAACAAATCTTTATGCAGCAGTTTTTTAATAACACGAAAAATTCTTCATATATGATTAAAAAAATATTTAAAATATTTTACAAAAATTTACTGCGGAAATAAATTTGCTAACATCTGAGACGATTAGACGGAACAACTGTAAATATATAAGGTAACTAAAACGCGAGTTATCAGTAATGTGTTCAATACATTACGTCTTGTTTGATAAGACATAACCATTTGTCCATTTCAGGCCTTCCAGTTCAAAAAAAATGGATGCTGTACATAGCGGTCTTTGCGACCTATCTGATCTTCATGTACTTGATTATGGTTCGTTTATGATTATCTATTTGTTCCAATTTCAATGTCTTAATTCTTTTGCAGTTCACTATTAAAAGAGTATGATAGTGACCACACTACTTGTTATATTCTGAAGGCTTATCGACTTAAAGAAAACTGGTGCTTACTCGGATTAAAATTGTTTCAGCGCCGACTTTGAAAGATCTTGCTGCCAATGCTGTTATGCGAAATGGATTGAACGAAAGATTTGCTGATCTAATTCCAAATGATGTGAAGTACGCTTCGTTCCTTTTTATTCTGAGAACTTATTTCTGAAGGATTAATTAAACACATACTCCACTTATTTTTTAATGATCCGGTTCATGTAGTAAATATCCGTTGCCGAAGTACTGCGCTGACTGTTCACAATTCAAGTACCATAATCAAGAAGTAGTTCCCAAGCATTATAGCGAGTATTCAGCATCTAAATATCAATATCCAATAATTAACTGCTGCAGTGATTATCCTTAGATGTCATATTATTGTCTGTGTTGAAATACTTTGTGTATGGTATCAAAGTACCGGTTGATATAGTATTTGCAACTTTTCATTCGCTTTTCATATTTTAGACACGACCTTCAGATGATGACACAGCCAAACAAAATAACTCTTGCTCGATGTGATGGTTGAATATTACCCGCTCTGTTGATCACACTCTTTGAATGTTTCCTGTGTGTTTATGCTGAAAGAATTTGATGCTCTTCCTCCATTTAAAACTGAAAATAAATCAGAATTAAAATTTCTGTCTGAGATATCCAGGACTGGATAATTTTCAAAATGTTGAAATTTGAATATTAAATTCGAATTTCCTACTGTATTGAAGGTAATTTTCCGGAAATTCTTTATAAAATTGAGTATTAATCTATTCAGTTGAGAACAGCATCATTTTTCCATATTTTCTTTGTCTTATTGCTTTCGAAATGTTGCCAATTAATTGTTAGGAACTGAGAATTAGATGAGAAGACTAATCGCCTAGGTTGACATATTATTGTTTATTAAACATTTTGTTTAGTTTTATTAACCCTACAAAGTTGCACAATGCCTTTCTATTGTTTCTCATTTTCCATTATAATTCATTACATGTTATTGAAATTATTAGCATTGTATTTTCGTTTAATTGTTGATAGTGTTATCTCTACTTATATTTAATCATGTACTTTTTCCATTTAAAATAATGAATTTAAAGAATTTGATAAGATGTAATTGATGTAAATGTATAAGATACACCAACATACAGAAAACGGAACACTAGAACTTTTATTTTTCTATAGTCTATCAATTCAGGAAGTTTTCCCTAAATTCCTTGATTGTTGTACTTCTCATCAGAAGAGATCAATCATCTGGACTATTCTTTATGTTATTGTGGATTAATATAACCTGGATACAATAAAATGAATTTGCATTATTTTTGGAATAACTTCAAGAAAGTTAAAACTATCCAAATGTCTCATGTAATAATACATGTCTACTATTGATGATACAATTACACATTGAAATAAACCGCTGAGCATTATTGGTCTTTCCCCAAAAAAAAAAAAGGTTTCAACATTAGCAATATTGAAACGTTTATTTTTATTATTTTTTTTTTTTTTTTTTTTGTTTTTTGCCTGTCTTAAAATATGTTTATAAAATGCATTTTGATAAATTTTGTAGAAGCTTTACTGATCGTTCATCTCTTCACTCTTTCACAGTTGAATGTCATATTCTTTAACAGTTTTGTAATTTGTTTTTTTTTTTTTTTTTTTTTTTTTTTAATAGTAACAAAATGCGTAAAATATTCATTCATGTGAAAGATTTATTCGAATTAAAATTCTCTATCAATTCAATTATGTTACCTTTTATTGCATCATTTTAAATTAACATTGTTGATTTTGATAGTAGAAATTTTTTTTTTTTTTTTCTTCTCTTTCAAAAGATTATTTTAATATCATTAGTAGAATTTTTCATCAATAATACCATCAAAAATTTAAATTCTAGCATACTTTTATATTCTATTAAGAGTGTGATTTTCTTTTTTTAAAATTTTTGCTATTTTTCATACCAAACAGAACAATTCATTTCCGGATATTTACTAATATCGTCTTCATTTATTCTCTAATTAGGCTAATTACTTGGAATTGTTTTATGTAATTCATTGTTACCATTAAAATTACAAATCTTTTTTATGTAAAATATTAAAAAATTTTGATAATACAACAAACGATGCACATAATTTTATTGTAATTTACGTTTATATTTTTTCTTTTTTCTTTTTTTTTTCATACTTAGAAGTGAATTTTTAACTTTTTCATCTTAAAAATTTCATTATCAATTTTATCTTCCGCTTCATTCAGTACTATGTATTGTGGTATATATTTATGGTAAAATCTCAAATAATTTTTATCTACAAAATAAAGATAAATTATGAATGGAATTCGTTTAATATATACGTTTAAATCTGAGTTAATCAATACTGCTCTAATGACGATATAATTTAATCTTTTAGGTTATTTATTTCACTATTTTAATACAATACCTCAATAATAACATACTGAATAATGAGTTTCAAAAAAAAAAATGAATTATGCAAAAATGATAATAATGATTTTCTAACAGTTATATGAATGGAAAATTTATTATTCATTGTATAAATTTTTATTAACTAAATTTTGTTTTCTTATCGCATTTACATATTACACATTTTATGTTTTGTGTAATTCGTAAAGATGTTGTAAATTCCTATACTTTAATCTTATAAATTGCTTTTTTTTTTTTTTTTTTACTATATATATATAAAAAACTTTATTGATAGGCATTCTGAAATTGATAGTATCATTGTTGTGGGAGAAGACAATAAAGTATCGAATATAAAATTGATATAAAAATTTAACCTTTTAACTTTTACACTTACTCTTCTTTGCATAATTTTGAAAATGTAAAAAATTGTTGTAATTTTTAAAATTATTTATTAGTATTATTTTTTGGTATCACAAAAAAAAAAAAAAAAAAAAAAAAATTTGCAAAAAAGTTTGGAATTAAATCTTTGTTTTCATTTATACACTTTATAACATACTTATCTGATTCATTTAATCAATGAACAATATAATTAACTTTTTTTTTTTTATAGTTACACTAGATAAAGATTCTATGAAAAATGAAAGTAAAATATGTTGAAATGATGAGATATATGAAAAAAGTAATCGAGAATTTATCATATTTCAACAAATTTTATTACATTTTTTACTATTTTCTTTTTCTCTTTTCCCTTTTTTTTTTTTTTTTTTTGATCAATGATAAAATTGTTAGCTTAGTGAATAATTGTATTATCGAGATTTGAAAATGTATTATCTATATGTCATCTCATCTATATATTTGTTCATATATGTTTTTTTTTTTTCTTGTATACATTTCATAATAAAAAGAATGATTAAAAAGTTATAATATGCTTAAATGATTTTTTTTTTTTTTAAAATTCTTTTGGAGAAAAGAAATGATATTTGCTTTTTTTCCTTTTTTTTTTTTTCTTGGTATTATTTTGAAAAAGTTTCGAAAATTATTTTATTTAAAGAAAGGAAGGATTTTTAATGGACAGTTAGAGTGATCATATTTCGAGAATTCTCAATAATTAATGTCACATTAGAATCTTTACTACTTCTTATTTGACGTATTTTGCTCAATTTATTTTATACTTTATTTGTACCGTATTGTGGTAGATCTCATTAATGAAATGAATAAATAGATGAAATGACATTTGAGAATTTTGAAATAATTATAATCCAATAATTATTAACCGTTAGTATTTATTGTAATTTTAATTGTTAACTACTCATGTTAGTATTTATAAACGTACGTGAAACATGAATGATATTTTATCTCGTCATACGTTTATTATAATTTGGAAAAATTGAAACTAGATGAAATAGTTTGAGAAGTTTAATTATTCATCATTAATTATTATTTCTATCGTTGGTTAATTGATATCAACTAGATTAACAAAAGATGATAGAGAATAATTTCATTCATATTAATAGCTAAATAAGATAAATTTCAATTCAAAATTAAAATGATACATTTAAGCATATGATATTTCCATTTATTAATTTAATTCTTGTTAATTTATCATTTGATGTAAATTTATGGAAATTTTAAGCGACACTGTTGTTTTGTAAATTTTTTTTTTTTTTTTTTTTTTTTTTACCGTTCTGTTGTATCAATGAAAATAGAGGGGGAAAAAAGAAAAGAAAATAATTGATAAATGTTTAAATTAAGTTATGATAGAGAGGAAAATTATATTCCTATTATTATTATTATGATGAAAGATTAGAGAAATAAATATAGTATATGTTAGATGGAGAAGTTAAGTTAACCTTAGATTTAGTAATTATTGTTTGAATTCGTTTTAAATTTAAAATTTAAATTGTTAAGTGTTATTGTTATTGGTATAATAATGTCAGAGGAACGCATAGTATGATGTATAACATTACATACATATTGATTAAGCATGCTTAAAATTGTTTAAAGCAACTATGATTTAAAATTTGAACTATTTAAATAAGTATTTGATTTATTGATTGGAACTTATTGATGTCATTATTCGCTTTAACCGTTATAAAATTTTATTATTAATTAAATTCTATTATTAGTTATTACTTATTTGTGATTTATTATTTGCTTAGTATAATCAATTAGTTTATTAGTCATTAACTTCTTAACTGGTCTAATTAATTATAAATTTTGTAATGGTAATTTATTAGTAATTGTTTGATTGAATCATCATTGTTTGCTTATTTTGATTGAATATATTTATTTACTGTATCAATTAATACAATTATGAAATTCATTAAAATAATAAGTTATTATTAGTTCTAGTTGATTAAACTCACTCATAATGATCCATTTTATTCATCAAGTACACTTTCACTTCGTTGGATTTTATCGGAAAGATTAATTATTATCACAAATCTTTTATCATAAAATGTCAAAATTAATTTTGATACTTTTAAGATTATTAATAATATGATTACTTAATTTTTACATTCCTTAAAACATCTCTTGATAGATCATTAAATTATATTCGGTGGTTAACAGATGAAATTTTCCATCTAATCGATTGTACCTTTCAACTATTCTGTGATTTCTCGATAGTAAACTTGTCGTTGTGATTAAAATTCACTGAAATTTATCTTTCATAATTTAATGAATCATAGAACCATAAGTGGAAACTACATAACTTTTTCCTAATATTATAATCATTTTGAAAAATTGAGGGAAATCGACTTTATAGCCTATAATTTTTCTCCTCATCTTTTATTGATCGTCCAGAGAGTCATTTTAGAGGAAATAATTGGAATTTACTTTTTTCTTCAATGAGAAAAAAAAGAAGTATTTTCAAGTCACTTAACTAAAATTTTCTTAAGATAGGCTTAAGTAAGTAAAGCAAATTAACTTCCTGACTTTATTTTTTCTAATATGCAGAAGAAAGTTAATTTCTTTGTTTAATTAATTCTAAAACTTCTCAAAAATTTCACATCTTACCTCTTCTCTTCTTCTTTTTCTTCCAATAGCAATCTATAATTATTATTCATAAAATTTTTAATTTGATTCCATGATATAATACCTGTCATAAAACGAACAAAATTATAAATTTAATTTTTTTTTTTTTTTTTTCAATTCTCAAAATTAGTATTGTCAAGATATGGTTAAATATTGTTGATAAACAACCTTATTAGAAATAAACAAATTTATATATTTGTTTACTTATTTTTATGCTTTTTTCTTTTCGTCGACTTCGATGTATTTTATAGTTTCAGTAATAATTTTAGGAAAAATTTATTTTATAATTAAGGTAAAAAAGTCATCGTAGATGTCACATTTTATGCGAAACAACCATTTCTTAAACGTTATCATGGTGAAATGATGCAATTATAAATTTGAATTTTAGTTGGATTTTTTTTTTTTTTTTTTTGATCATTTAATATTTTTGCATCTTTACTTATTTTAATTCTTCATTTATAATGGAAAATTTTCATTATTATTTTCTAATGCAATTAAAAATTATTTTAATTTTGTAATTAAGTATTCGAAAATCAAATAGTTTAATCTTTGTTTTAATCTCAAAATCTAAGATATTTATTACGTAAACATTTTTTTTTTTCGTATATTTTCATTGGTTAAAAGTGAAATTTTTTTTTTTGAAAATTTGAATGAGTAAATTGTTTAAAATATTGACAAAATTATTTTTCACTATTTAAATTTGACTTTATTATAAACTTCTACAATCAAATAAAATATAGCTTTTCTGCTTCTTTATTACCTAAATATATCATTTCATTCAATATGCATGAATTTCTTTTGATGAAATTTCAATGCAATACTTGAAAGAATACTTCTTTTTTTTTTTTTTGTTAGGGATGAGTAGAGATTTCTTTAGACGAAAAAAACTTAATATATTTTATTATTGTTGAATCAAGAAGTTAGATAAAGAATTTTCAACATTTAAGAAGTATGATATTAATAATCTTTAACTGTCATACTATTTACAAATATTATTAAATTATCGATATTGTTATCTGTATATTTTTTGATTTTTTAAAATTAATTATCATTCGATGATTGATTTTTTGATATTTAATCATCTATTACATAACATATCGTTTCCATTCAATAATTGCATCAGAAATGCATCTTCTATTTATGTAAATTGTAATAGTTATAATTCTAGAAATATTCAAATTTTGTTCAATTATTTTCAGGATGTAATATCAAGAAATTAACTTTTGATGAAATGATGAGTATCTTATTATATTTATCACTGGCAACAGTGATCTCAACATCATATGTTGGACTTTTGTATGCTTTTGATTTTTATGGTGTTGATCGAGATGATCCACAGAGTATCAAACGACGTTTACTTGGTGCTGTGGTAAATAATGTTATCAGTATTGCATGTACATATGCTGTATTGTACAAGGTAAATGGCATTAATTTCATTTATCTCTTATCAATTGATCTGTCAATTAATTTTTTTTTTTTTTTTTGTTAAATTTTAATCTAAAAAGATTCGTTTAGTTTTACTTTTTTTTATTTGATAATAATGAATTTTATGATATGATATGATAATGCAAAAATTTACCTTAAAATTGATCAGTGAAAAACTAAAAAAAAAAAAAAGTAGATTTTTTTTTTTCCTGAAACAATCTTAAAGTAATAATTTAAGTTCATTTTATGGTTAGCTATTTTTTCAATTCATCATTAATTTTTTTTTTTTATTTGTAATAATTCATTAAAATTTCGTTTTATTTGACTCGAAATAATATCAATTAATTGAAATCTTACGAATAACTGTAAATAAGGCATATTAAGCATAAGAAATGTAAGAGAAAATAGCAAAATGTGATTAACTTAAGTTAAACCTTTATGTATGAAATGATTATTGATATGGATCAATAATGATAACATAGTTTTTGATAGTAAAGAAAGAAGAAATTGGATAATAATTTTTGAAGAAAGATAATTATTAAAGGTAATAAGAATGAGAGAATTAATAATAATATGATTAATTTAATAATTATAATATTTTTAATCTTTATGTATCATTTTTTTTTTTTTTTTTTACACATAAATGGTTTGTTTTTATCATTATGACATATTCAATTATTAATTATTATAATGAATTAATTAATCATTTTCTTTTTTTTTTTATTTCAATTTAGCATTATGATTCACCGTTATCAGTAATGGGAATACATGCTCGAGGTATCTATCCAGCATGTTTATTACCAACATTATTAACATGTATTTGTTATTTGGGTAATTGGGTTATGATGTATATTGATAATAACTTCTGGTCTCTCTTTCGTTAGTGTTTTCATCTTTTTTTACCTTTTCATAATTATTCTTATTAAAATTGAAAAAAAAAAAAAAAAGAAAATCAAACAAAAACAATGCGAACCATTATGAATATTTGATTAAATTTCTCAATGATAAATGTTTTTTCAATTTTATTTATTTATTTATTTATTTATCGATTAAATTATAAATGGTTCGAATTAATATTTAATTTTTATCATCATAGTATTACTTCTAGAGATGAAATATTGAATATATGATAAGTCTTAGATTCTAATAAATGTGATATATATATATATAAGTTAAACTTAATAAGCATTCATTTGATTTAGTTAAAATTTTTGATAATTAATCTTTGAACACTATTCGGTAAAAAAAAAAAAAAAAAGAGAAAAAAGTAAAAGAAATTGGAAATTTACTTTAATTTTTCGTTTTTCTTTTTTCAAATTTGAACGAATTAAAACGAAATGCTGGAAATATCATTTGGATTCGAGATGTTTTGTTGGTAAGTTTATAATGAATTATCATTAGTCTATTTTTTTATCACAATTTATTTTGTTATAGATTTAATGATTCGTTTTTTTTTTTTTTTTTTAAATGTTTAATTTATTCAAATATTTTTTTTTTTTTTTTTTTTTTTTTTTTTTTTTTTTTTTGTTTTTTATCCTTTAGGCACCAGTTACAGAAGAAGTAGCATTTCGTGCTTGTGCATCAACCCTAATTTTACAATGTTTATCATCAACTGTAACAATATTTGTTGCACCATTACCATTTGCTCTTAGTCATTTACATCATATTTTTGATGATATGAAGAAAGGTTATACCAAATATGAGGCAATCAATCGAAGAGGTATTTTAAAATTTTTTAATGGCAATAAAATGAATCATCAAATGATTTTTAATTGAAATATGAATAACTTTTTTCGATCATATAGATACATATATCTATCACATATTTTAATTTTTGGAATTAATATAGACTGTATTTTAAAATACAATTTTGTCATCATTAAATGATACATTCTGTTGAAGACTAATTGAAGAATTCGACTTTTGTTTGTTTAATCAATAAATAAGGATTTTGTTGAGTGAATAAAAAAAGTTTATTTGCTTGGAAAAATGTAGCATTGAAAGTAACTATTATCTGTAGCATCAAGAAAGTTAAATTTATACTAATTTATTTAAATTATCCGTTATGATATGTTCAATTTTTCCTTTCAGTTTTTTTTTTCTTTTTTTTTTTTCGTTCTCTTTCATTCATTTCATTTTTATTTTCAGCATTTCAAACGTCCTATTCGTATTTTTTTGGTGCATATGCAACATTTCTTTTCGTTCGTACAGGTATCTTTCATCATCTTTCAAACAAAAATTTTGAAACTTTCTGATATGAAGAAAATATCTGACTGAATTTAGGAAGTATTTTAATTTTAACTTGGATGATAGATTCAAGTCGTGAACTAGAACTGTGCAATCTAAAATTTAATACTTTCCTAAATTTAAATTGAAACCGTACTTTCGTACTTTCACTTTCCTATTCTAATTTTCAGCATATCAAAAGTTCTTTTCTTGTTTTTTTTTTCTTTTTTTTTTCGTATTTTCACTTTTGCTAAATTTAACAAAAAATTGAAACCATATATGATAGCTAAATTTTAATGGAAATTTGTATTCTCTTCGTTGTCAATTTCATTTATTTCACATCTCGAAGAATTTTACCATAAGCTTATCCTTTTTCTTTCTCCATTGATATTTTTAAATTTTTTTATTAGTAAAGGAATTAATTTTAGGTCATATATTGGCACCGATTGTAAGCCATTCAGTTTGTAACAATATGGGTTTACCGCTTCTACCACTTATTGAAGCGTATCCAAAACGTTCAACACGTGCTCTTCTGTGGTTTTCATACCTTCTTGGTTTTGTATTATGGTTATGGTTGCTGAAACCTCTTACCGATTCAAAGCTTTATAAATAATAAATTAATGAGGGAAATAACTGTTTTATTTCGCAGTATTTCATTCCGATCTCATTTGCTGAGATGTTTAATCTTTCCCTAACTTATCGTATTTATTAAAATTAATTTTTAATACTTCAAAATCTGATCCAAGCAATGAGGAGAGAAAAAAAAAAAAACAAAAAAAATTTGCCTACATCATGAAAAGTTTGAAACATATTTCAAAAAAAAAAAAAATAATGATTAGCTTAAATGATCTCAGTCTTTCTGAATGAATTCCAGAAAAATTATTGTGAGAATAAATTTATCAAAATTAATAAATTAATTTTAATGCATACAAGTATGCTAATTATATTTATATAAATTAAAACTGATTGTGATTATTGTGCAGCTAATGAAGTTTTTTCAAGAAAATTTTTATCCATTTTCAAGTGAATAGTTGGTTATTTGTATTTCGTGAACTTAAATAATGCAATGGATTTGTTGATTACATTGGAATACCTAATCTTAATAATAATTTACAAATAAGTTAATTTATGTCTGCATCATTAGGTTATCACAGAAATCCTTTTTCTATGAATTTTAGAATTAAAAATTTTGATAAATCAAACTAGTATATGAGACTTAATTTTGATTTATTCCATTTTTTTTTCTTTTTTACTTTTTTAATTTCATCGATGATAATCATTCATTCGTAGCATTTGATTGTTTTTATTCCAATATTTGTTCAAGATAACTTTTGTTTGTTATTGTTATTTATTATTAGAATAAAATTAATAACTTTCTTGGATTGAAGTTATAAAACAAATTCAAAAAGATATTTAATTGAAACAATAAAAATATTTGTTTTCAACAATATAACATCATCATGTTGTGTGAATATACATTCTTCCAAACAATAAACTTATGACAATTATGCGAATTCTTGGGGATTTATTCGCGTCTTCATCATATCCAAAAAAAGAAACTTTTTTTTTTTTTTTTTTTTAAATTTAGTTTTCGACAATTGAAATATAATAGCATAGATGTGGATTTTTGAATGCTTTATGTAATTAATTACTTGTGTACACATAGTTTTATATGTCTACAATTTAATTAAATAGGCAGTATTTAATTTGGATCGTTGAATAGATGTTCTTGACATTGTAAGCACTTATCAAAATTAATAATTTCAAATCAAATCGTAGTTTTTTTTTCTTTTCGAAGTATTATTTTGTAATTTTAATAATTGAATTAATTTTTGCAAGAAAACAAAAGAGAAATGATATGCATCCATTCTAAGATTTAATAATCTTTGATATCTTCTATGCAAAAATGTTAAATGAGAAGAATGACAAACGATCAATTCACTCTCGAATTTACAATTCTCGAAATAATTGTATGGCATTTTTTATTTCTATACTTTTACTTGATTGTATAGGTATAATATAGTATTGTCCTATTGATGAAACATATTCATTTAGAGTATAATATTAACAGAATGTACCTGAGTATCTGTTATTTTAGGTTAATTGTACCAGATAGAAATTAGATTTGATTTTCACAATCATCAGTATCAATTTGTGAAAAAAAAAAAAAAAAAAAAAAAAGGAATGTTGAGAAAGTTTGGGATTTACAAAAAAAAAAAAATGAAGTAACAAAAATTATTGAAAAACTTTATCGTTCAAATAAAAACAATGAAAATATCACTCTTAAATATCAAAAATAAAAAATAAAAAGATGAAAATAAAAATTGTCATCCGTCAATGTACGTTGTTCATTTTATGTAAATAATTCATATTTTAGTCACTTTCATATTACGCTCTAAAATTAAACCCATCATTTTAAGATGGTTTTATCTTATCTAAGCTATTACAACAATAAATTTCAATGATATATATTCATTGTAAAAGATAAATTTATCAATAATGACTTCATTAAAAGCTATAAAACTACTCCTTTTTCCAATGAAAAACTTTTACCATTTGATAAAAATTGTATTAGTTTATTATAGAAAATAAATAAAAAAAAACGAATTTTCAGGACAATAAAAGCAATATTTCGAGGATAAGTACTAAAATTAATAAATAATTGAATAATTCATTTCTTTGGTTTAATTTAATAAATCATATGAGAGCACGATATGAATACATTTCTTTCTATGAGTGAAATTATTTCAGCTATTTTTTAACTTATACTTAAATACTTGATTTAGTGTACTTGGACTTCAAAACAAAAAAAAGAAAAAAAGCCATATAGCTTATAAACATACATGAAAGCAATATTATTAAAGTAATACTTAACTTATCGAAATTTTATTTCGCAAAAAATTAAAATGATTGTATGAAATAATCAAATGCAATTGACACTTTCAATTCAATAAAATTTGTTTAATTGATCGATTTTCAATAACAAAAATGCTTATGATTATACATGTCATATTATTTGAAATGCAAAATTTGTATAATATAATGTATCGATTAATCATTTAGCAGAAAAAAAAAAAATTGAACCATAAAAAAAAAATAGAAATACAAAACAAAAAAAAAAAAAAAAAAACAAAATCAATCCAACAGCTATGTAAATGTTAACGACAAACTATGAATTTTTTTTTTCTTTTTTATTTGGTTGATATGTTATTTAGAATGTATTATTTAGCTTTTCAATCCTTCCTTCCTTTTTTTTTTAAAAAAAAAAAAATCAAACTTTACTAAATTAGAAGTGTATCGTTGGGTGAATGTGATAAGAATGGTTAGGATAGTGTAATAATCAATTATATTGCTCTTCATCTAATTAATTGAACAAAAGTAATTAATGGAACAGATAGTAAGTTTAACTCATCGGTTAATTAATTGTACGGAAACAGTTATCAAATACTAAGTTTAATTTATCGTTTAATTAATTGTACAAAAATAATTTCAAATATTATTTACCATTAATTTGTTTACATTAATATGCTATGCTAATTGTTTGTTTCTTTCTTTTTTTTTTTTTTTTTTCATTTTGCTAAATTTAAAATTTAGGAACAGAGTGAAAATGACAATTTCATACAATATGGATGTCGCATCCGCATCATCGTTTAATTTTTCACGCTTAATATTTCGTTGGAAAGGTAGCATTTGGAAGTTATGCCTCAAAGAACTTTGTATTTGGACAGTGATTTTTCTGTTTATAACATTTATATATCGATCATCCTATTTTTTAACTTACAATCAAAAAATGTTAGTTAATTAATTTCAAAATTTTTTTTTTTTTTTGAAATTAAATTTCTCCCTTTTTTTTTTCCAGTGAAGAGTTATATTTTCGTTAATTTATTGAATGTTTTTTTTTTTTTATGATATGATGCTTTTTTATTTGTTAGAACTTTTAACATTAGTTAATTTATTAATGGATGAAAATCTATTCGTTAATTAATTAAAGCTAAGAGAAATTAAAAAGTATGCAAAAGGATAAAATCATTGAAATTATTAAAGATAATTTCAATGATTTAAAAATTATTAAAAGATTGAAATGGATAACTTAATTGTTTAAAAGTATACATAAATATTTTAATTAATTGATTAATACATTTATACTTTCATGTTGACATTTTGATAGGAAAAAAAAAAAGAAATGTATCCTTAATATGCTATTTAGAATATTTGAAAAACTTGCAAATTATTTCAATACACATCACAATTATATCCCATTAACATTTATGCTTGGCTTCTTTGTACAAACTGTTGTAAAACGTTGGTCGGTATTATTTGAAAATATGGGCTATATCGAAAGGTTATTCAAATTTAATTAATAATTTTTTTTTTTTTTTTTTTTTTTTTCGTGTGCGTGTGTGTGTGTGTGTATGGCTTTTAATAATTGGAATTGTAATATGTTTCTTAAATGAAAGATTAATGTAAAGGTTGTTAACTGTTAATAGTTATATTTGATTTAATATATTTTAGAAGAAGTTTAAAAATTGTAATTATTAAATTATTTTGTTTAATTCGATGTACACAATTGTAAAAAATAAATTACTTTACTTAATTAATTTGCAGATGAATTTAATTATTTTGCAGCAAACAAATTTTGCAATAGCAATGTTTGAAATATATTTTCATTGTGTTTTTGACGAAATTTCAAATGGAATGCATAAACACTTCAAAAATTTTTCATTCTTTTTTTTTTGATAATTTTAAAATTTCTAGACATATAATTAATTAAGTACAGTTGTGAGAATTTTGTCGGAAAAAAACATTTCCTTCTAATTTACAGTTACAAAATTATTTTAATTTTAATTATAATAATTACATTAAACTAATTCTAAAGAAAAGACTGAATGATTTTAGCACAGCGATGTATATAGGTGGATATATAGATGGTAATGATGACGAATCACGTCTATTACGTCGAACTATAGCACGCTATTTGTGTTTAACGCAATTACTCATCTATAGAGATATTAGTATACGTGTTCGAAAACGTTTTCCAACGCATGATAGTATCATTAAAGCAGGTTAAGTTTGATTATCAGTTTCATTATCATTATTTTTTCGTATCAAAAAAAAAAAAAAAAATTTCCACTCTTATTTAAATAATTTAATTTTTTTTTCAAATATAACAATTTTTTTTTTTTTTTTTAAGGATTTATGTTAGAAAATGAATGTAAAATATTGGAATCAATTGAATTGGATTTTGATAAATATTGGGTGCCTATTAATTGGACTTATGCACTTATTTATCGTGCACGCGAAAATGATAAAATTCCAAATGTTGCATTCGCCGCTAAACTTTGTGATGTTTGTTTTACTAATTAATTTTGAAAAATTAGTGCAGATGTTTCTTTTAGAATTATTGGAAGCATTTGGTAAATAAATGAATAATAAATTATTAAATGCATTATTAGAAATTATTGCATTTAGATTTAAATAAATTATAATATTTGAATGAATTCAAGGAAATAAAAAATTTTCGACATCATCTTCAAATATTATGCAATTATGATTGGGTACCAATACCAATAGCATATCCACAGGTAAAATTAGCAATTTTTAAAAAAAGAAATTTTTTTATTCACCATCTTAATCCAATCATTTCTAATATCTTCCCTGGAAATAATAATAGCTTAATTTAATTCCAATTAATTTAGATTCAATTAAGCAAATTAATTGTACCATTAATAACTAATTCCAACGATATAATTTTAGCCTTACCAATAAATCATTTTATATTTTCAGTTTCAAATTTAATAATTATATAAAATATTACAGCTGGTATTCTTAGCTGTTTATGTGTATTTTGCTATTTGCTTAATTTCACGACAATTTCTAATTACAGAACGTGATATACCAAATAAAAGCACTGTATGTTGTAATTATTAAAATTACTCTAATAGCATAATTTTCCTTTTTTTCTTTAAAAAAAAATAAAAAAATAAATTTTTAATTACAATGTATAATTTTAGGTCGATTTAATACTGCCATGTGTTACAATGATGGAATTTATAATATTTATTGGTTGGATGAAAGTAGCTGAAGCTCTTTTGAATCCATTTGGTGAAGATGATGATGATTTCGAGAGCAATTTTTTACTTGATAAAAATTTAGCAGTTTGTTTTTAATTTTTATCTTTCATAAACAATTTTTATGCTAATTCACTTTTTTGTTTATTGTTAAAATTTTAAATTATTCATTTAAATATTTTAAATTTTTAAAATATTTTTACTTTTGTAGGTATCATTGTGTATCGTTGATGATGCATCCAATAATGCACCAGAATTGGAAAAAGATCAATTTTGGCTAAGTAATGAAACAAGCAAAATTTATGCTAAAGAATTCAATGATACTATGATTAAACCATTTGTTAGCTATGCAACATTATCATTGTAGGAAAATGCTATCAATATATCGATTGAATATGAAAGATCTCCAGAATTTTCATTCATTAAGAAAATTTTTAAATTTAAATTTGATTAGAAAGAGAACTTTATTTCATCGTTTAATTTACTACAATGGCATTGTATTCATATATGTGATAGATTTATATAATTTTTTTAGTGATTATAAAAATAAATCGATATTTCACATTTCCACTGATCATCCATATGCGTAAAATTTTTTGTGCAATTCAGGAACGCTGAATACTTTGAATGGCCGAAACTAACTTGGCTGAATATTCAATCTATTTTTCAGGCATCGAGAAAAAAGTCATATAGGATCTAAACATGAATTGACGAATAATTAAAAGTGAAATGATACTTAGCCTTACGAATTTGTCATTCATCGATCATTATTTATACGTAAATGAGAAATTTGCATATTTCATCAAAATTAATCATCTATTTGACGCTGAAAGAACGCATGCAAAATGATAAAAATTAAGCAAAAGATTTGATCAAAGTTAAGTTAAGTTTTTTTTCTATTGTTTGTCATGGTTAAATTTTTAATTTTTATATAAATTTGTTTTTTTTAATCAACAATATCATCCGAATGATTTTTGTTTTATACTAATACCAAAAATTTTTATAAAGTGTATTTTTTGATTGATTAAATTAAAGAATGAAGTCAGAAATTAATTGTTGAATTACAAAAAAAGAGAAAAAATGTTTGGTTTCAATACAATACATTTGAGTTGGGAAACTTTAATGAATTAAAATTGGAATAAATTGTGTTTTTATAATGATAAAAGTTATGAGTAGACAATAGTACGGTAATATGAAAGATTACTGTAGATTTACCATTACCAATAATATTTAAATAGAATTTTTGAATCATTAAATAACATTTAAATTTTAGTGAGCCTAATAAAAAAACATTTTATAATTTGGTTTTATTTTAAAAAAGTAATCGTAAATCTTACTTTCATATTCTTTCAATTACTTAGAATTTAAACAGCTAATAGATTACGTCAAGCGGAATGATTCGTACCATTAAGCAGACGCTAACGTACGTAAGCCAATTAGAATATTCTGCTTCACTTATGATTACACTAACGTATCACTTACTATTGATAATAGTATTGTTACATCAAATTCGATTTATTTGAGCTAATATAAATAAATATAATTCTAAAAGAAATAAAAATTTTCCTGACAATTTACATCTCATAGCTGTAAGAAATTAAGCATTTAAAAAAGATGATGAACAAAATTTTGAAAATGAAAATGAAAAATAATAAATTTATAACATTTATCATTTTTTCTAATATTTTGTCAACTTTTGACAAGAATGATTAAATTGCAATTTATTATTTGAAAATATGCGAAAGTAATGCTTATCAAATCATTTGATTGTTCAATGCATACCGATTTTAATAATTTTTTATGGATTTAAATTTAAGTTTTATGCGAAAAGAAGAATTATTGAGATTTTTGTGCAAATTACAAAATTAATTGCAAAATAAGGCTGAACTTTTTTAAGCTAAATTTCAATTTTTCGCACTTATTATCTTAAATATTTACCGAAAGTATTTCAAATACATTCATACGATTGTGTATTCAATTTCTTCATCTTACACTGCAAATACTAATTTTTTTTATTATAATTTCAATTTTCAAAAGAAGTAATATTATTAAAAACATCTAATCAAAATTACGAAGCTATAATCGATGTGCAATTACTTTATGAACTAATTGTTCTTTCTTCTCAAAGAAAAATGAAAACAAAAAAAAAGTTACACTAAGTAAAATAAATTAAATGCTAGCCGATCTGATCGGGTTTCTTTCAAAAACAGTAAAATTTTCAAAATATTGTAAAACGCTCCGACATGTTTATTAAGTTCTTAGATTTTGGAGGGTTATAAATAATTCAAACTTTTATGAAAAGATTTATTGTGAGAGTTTGTGATCAGCACAGAAGGTCGAAATTTGTCCCATGAAAATTCATAACTTCAAAATTAATCTTGTGATATTGAAATTTTAAAAATTGGTTTTTTCGAAAAAAAAGTAATTTTTAAAATTTCAATATTACGATTTGTTTTTTCCTGCAAAAGTTGGAATTTCTTTTCACAAGAAGAAAACATTGAAATTTGATTAAATTATGAATAATAAACGGAAAAATTAATTGGAAAAATATTTTTCTAAAAACTTTTTAAACAATTTTAATTTTAAGTGCAAAATTTAATGAGGCCCAAATTCAATTTTCTTTTACTTCAACCAAGCCTTCCATTATCCTTGTAATCAATAATGAACACATTCATCTTAAAATTTTTTGATGAATTTCCCTTTTTTTTTTTCGAATTTTGTCCATGGAACAACATGGTTTGATAATTTATTATAAATTTTTTTCTGTAATTAAACATACCAAAAAAAAAAAATTAACAGAGATGAAATATTTCAAAGAATAAAAACGAAAAGGAAAAAATGATTATAAATCGTTGATCGAATTATTTTGGCTAAAAATGTCTTTTCCAATAGAAATAAATTCTCCTCAATTAATTGATAATTGTTGATATGGTAGTTTCTTTTTTGAATCAATTTCACTGATCGTTTTAACTTCAAGCTATTATTATTGAAGTCTGAAATTATAATTAAATTTAAGAGAAAATAGAAAAAAACTACTTCATTAAACAATTTATTCTTGAAAAGTTGTAAAAATTTAGAAAATCTTTAAGGTATTATTGATTAATCCTTTTTTTAAGTTTACTATTGTTGGTTATTGCTTTGTTTAAATTAAATATTATTACTATTTCGTCGTTTAAATTCAGCATCGTTGATTATTTCTTCGTTTAGATTTTTTCAATACCATTTCTTTAAAATTATAAAAACAATTTGCATACAATTTCTTCTTTTTTACTTTAGTAATTATTTATATGAGAAAACTTTCAATTTTTATTTGTTGTATTTCGCTGTAATTTATGTACTTGTTAATTAATTTTTACTTGTTTAAGTTGTACTTTTTGATTAAAATGATGTCACTTAAATCATTACTAATAGATGCATAATACTTTGTTGCAAAGAAATTAAAAAATTTCGCTTAAAATATGTGTGCGTAATATTCCAAACTATTACTAATGATTAACTTAATTACTTTTATTTGATGAAAAATTTTTAACTACATCCATTTCATTTATATATTTGCACAGTAATTAATATAATATCATAATTTTCCAAATTAAATTATTATATTTATAGAAGAAATCATAGTATTTATTGTATTAAAAATTTAAAATTTACTTATCCAAAACTTACATACTTCCAGCTCTTCGGACACTATCACCAATTTGTAAAAGGTTTACAGAAAATCGATTAACCTTTCGTTGGGTTAATTGAAATAAACGGGCACGAAAATGTCGACTTGTTAAACAGAATAAAATAAAATTACATGCTTTATCAATTATTACCAATGTACTGAAAAGAAATTTTCATTTTCTTGTTTCTCTTTAAATTTTCAATTAATTTTATAAATAAACAAATCCATTCATCGATTAGTTTTTTTTTTTTTTTTTTGCAATGTTGTAAATGTTTACTTTAACACTTTAGATTATCTGATGATATCTTATTTACTATTATAATATATTCTATGTTGATAAGATAGTACAAATATTTATATGTTTATTCTTCAGTAAAAAGAAGGCAAATTTTGAATATTTTAGAAATTTTTAGAAATAGTAGGAAAAAATTTTTATAAATTATTTGAAAGTAATTAACAAAGAAATGAATTTCTTTCGTCTACATTTTTTTTTAAGAATTTAGAGGGAAAAAAAAATGCGGAAAATGCGAAATAAATTGAAAACAAACTTTCCAAGAAGTGTAAAGTTATAATTTAATTTCTTTCTACGAGCTAAATTAACTAAATGTATGACCGCTGATGGACCATTTAGAATAATAAATGTTGTAACAATCAATGCAACCATTAATGTGACACGGTGTTCCATTTTCAGATACTGTAAGCTACGCTTTCTTTTCGGCAAACTGAAATAAATGAATATGCCTTAAAAATTTCAAACAAATTTTTTTTTCAAGGGATTGAAGAAAATACATAATTTCTTTGTTTAAATTCATAAATTATTCTTTCTTTATTTAAATTCTTAAAAGACTTCGAAAAGAAAGCATTTCCAAAAAATATGGCAATTTAAATTTGGTTAAATCAAAAACTATTTATTCAAAATATTGATTTAAATATTTGGCAGGCGTACTTTTTGTTGATGGCTCATTTAAACGTTTCATTCTATTTTATAAATTTAATTTCATCAATGCAAATGAACTTTTATCAAATGCAGATGAATTTGATAGATTATGAATACTAAATACTATTAGATGAGAAAGCCCACAAATTTTGTCAGAAAGTTTCGTTGTTTCCCAAAAGAAACATCAAACTTTTTTAAATTTGTATTGTATCGTAATTAGACTGATCTGATTAACCGTACATAAGATTATGGTATTACCGTAATTAAATAAAAGTAAATGAAATAATGCGAAAAAGAAAATAATTACCGTCGTTGATTCGTGGAAACGAGCAATAAATCACGACGATTACGTAAGATACAAAGTAATAAAAAGTTCAGAAAGGATAATAAAAATATGGGCAAAATGATTGTTGTAACAGCATTTACTGTTACACCAATATCAATGAAATTACGATATGATGCGGAATAAGGATTTGTTTGATTCCGAAACCAACGCATAAAATTAAGAATTTTTAATTGAATATGAAATTAATTAAATTAACTGAAGTGTGTACTTTATGGCGAAATGCTGAAATTGTGGCTGAAAAATTGAAATCACTTCATTTTTTTTTTCGATAAAGCCTTCTAATACTTATTATTTTATACAGTAAAATATTTCTCAACTAATTAAATATTACTATTCTTGGTAATAATCAGCAATAGGCAATATTCGTTCTGAATTTTTTTTACCAACAATTAAAGATAAATGAAATGACACTTTAAATTGCTTACAAACTTTTCAATATCAATTGAAATATCAACAAGAATTGAACCAAATATTCTATTTTTAAAAATGAAGCATAAGATTAAATAGGGCCGAAATTTCGAAGATAAATTTTCAAACAAACCCATCATTATTGATCGGAATGCATTTAGAGTAAATTTGAGTTCGATGACAATAGTTACGCTTAAAACATTTGTACTGGAAATGCTGATAAAAATTAACGATTCCGGTAATTGTTACGATCACAGTAATTAACAACGGTGTATGGTATTTATTGCAATCAGTTTTAGCGTGCAATGGTCTTCTAATACCAACTAAACGATCAGCACAAACAGCTACCACTAACCTGAAAATTAAATAGGCTTAAATTTAAAATTTCGGCAATGATTAAAACTTCTTAATTTCTGAAAAAAATTGAAATGAAATCAATTCTATCGCATTATAAAAAAAGAAGGATAAAATTTTTTAAAAATTTTCTGTCATCAATAACTCTTCATTCAATTACGGATTTCACAAAGCAGGTAAAATGAAATAACAAACCAAATTGCTGCACTGGAAACCCAATTAGTAAAAGACAATAGATGAATTTTAATATGAAAATAGATGTAACGATAGATATAATTATAGGTGAATATCGGATAAGTGGCCAAAATATTGGGTAAAAGAAGTAGTAAAAATATAATATCAGCTATTGCTAATGCTGCCAGAAAAATATTAGACCTAAAATGGTATCAGAAATTATTTGATATAATTTCAAATTATATTTTGAAACATAATATTTACATCTTCATACTTGTTAGAAATGAGTAGAAAAAAAAGATTCAATTGTTTCTTGCAATTTCTATCCTTATTCAAATTTGATCTGATTGTTGTTCTCAGTGTTTGTTTCTATTTTGAGCTTTAACCCTTAATTTTTTAACTTATTTTGCACTTAAAAACTACATTGTATTTCTTTCATATTATTAATTAGATAAACAAAATTCAACAATAGCGAAAAATTTATGTCATATAAAGACTATCCAGTAAATTGTTCCTATTATTGTATATTTTGTGAACTATTAAAAATTTTTTCTCATTAATGAAATTTCTTCTAAATTTCAAAAATATAAAAATAAATTTCTAAAGAAAGGAAAAATGTATAACCTGCTGCGCATCGAACGATTAAGCAGTACAGTAAGATTTAATACATTGCCTGTAATACCAAGTATTACGATACATGGATACAGGAATCGTTGCAGATATTTTTCCACTTCATTTCCATATAATTGCATTTGTTGATTTGTTAAGCAAATATTTGTTGCATTGTTCCACATATCAAAAAGTAAAAAAAGAAGTCAAATAAATAAATTTTTCGAAAAATAAATTATCAAAAAACAAAAAAAAAAAAGAAATGAAAAAATTTTCCTTTTCTCGCTTGAAATTATTTCTTTTTAAATTTTTCTTTACGAATACGATTCAAATTTTTGCTTATTATCATTATTAATTTGTTCATTTTTAACAATAATTCATAATTTGTCCTATAGCGATAAATCAAAATTAGAATTAAAATGATGATTAAAAGTTATTCAGATTGTTTATTAAGTTGTTTGCATTATTCGTCTTATCACTTCTCGTCTTCTTTTGTTATTCAAAGAAAGTTTGTGTTGTCATTATTAAAAATTACTTCGTAATAAATTATTTGCTCGTAATTAATGAAAAAATTAGCAACTTAATAATTGATATTAGCGTCAAACAGAGTATTTGCTTGTAATTGTTTCAATAATAAAATAAGTTTGGGAGAGTTTTTTATTTTGCTAATATAGAAGTATTTTTCTAAAATTTCTATGTTCAAATTTATTTCTTTTAACTTGATTAATAAATCTGAGCTTGCCATAAAATTACATTTCATTTCATAGTGCAATATACTTCATTTGTTGATAAATGAAAAAAACATTAATTAGCAGTTTTTTACCTCCAATTTCAATTAAATTTGATAATTATTACTAAATTAAATCAATCATTTCTATACATTGCAAGGTATTAAGGGAAAATTGTTTGATATAAATTTTTTTCACTTTCACTTTTTCCTTTTTCAATTTCGCTGATTACATATTTCACTGTTTATAGTTCGAATATAAACTATATTATATTTTAGATGAGAAAAAAGAGATGAAAAAAAAGTTGGAAGAAATGGGAAAAATCTTTCTAAGCTACTTCAAAATTTTCCAATTTGCAGTACAATGTTATATGTGTCTGTTACCTAAAATTCAACAATATTAAAGATCAGTTATGATATTATATAAAATTAATTGGAACAAGTTCGTAAAGATTTTGCAGGAAATTTTTAGAGAAATTAAAAAGTTCAAAAATTTTTCCTTTGAATGTTTAATGAATTACTAAACAGATAGATATTGTTTTCCGGTTGAATTAACCTTTCAATCTTAAAATATACCAATGTCATTTCGGAAAAATAGGCATTAAAACGGAAAACGGAAAATTGTCGAAAGAAAAATTGAACTTTTTTTGACAGGAAAAAAAAGAGGAATTGTTAATTTGAATGATAATTTATGCAAACTTAGTCTCAGACAAAAATTAAGTATGCAAACAATACAATTTTCGAATACAATTTTACATGTTATTGACACTTTTATGAGAAAAAATTTCGAAGAAAATTTAATTTTTATTTAATTCTGTGAGAAAAAAAATCCATCGAAATCTTTTTTAGTATAATGCAACTAAGTGTTGCTTAGAGGAAAATTTGAAATTGAGTTTCTTTTTTGAAAACAATTAGCTTGGTTTTTAATTAACACTAGCTAATATTAAGCCAGGCTTCTATCATCACATTATTCTCCAATGAATTTAATGATTTTTGGTATAACTCATACTTTTTTAAATTATTTTGGTAGGAAAAAAATTAGTTTAATTTTTGACTAAACATCAAATTTTTGAATGGTTTTCAAAAATGGGTCATACATATTTTAAAATTACAATTAGTTTTCCACACTTTTTTTGCTAGGATAACAATGAATAATATTTATGTCGACAGATCAATTTTTTTTTTTGAAAAATTTTGGCTTAAAATTTTTCCAAGCGAAATTTTGTTTTACTATAACATTAAAACAACAAAAAAATAATACATTTTTCTGCTTATGTAATTAAATAAAAACTTGGCTGTTTTCTAAAATTCTTGCAAAGTTTGTTCGGGAACATTTTCCCTTTCAATTTCATTAGCAAAAAACGAAAAAAAAAAAAGGAAAATTTAACAATATCACATCCATAATTGTTAAAGAAAGGAAAGAGCAAAATGGTATCATGAAAATTTAATTAAAAAATTTGACTTTTTTGGTTAGATTTAATTAAGTTGACTATGAAGCTATTGATAAATGATCATTTGTTCAAACAAAAATTACAGCACATTTACATTTATTGAATTAAAATAATTAGTACAAAAAATTTTCCTAGGTTGGAAAGAAATTGTATAATCTTTTGGGGAAGAATGAAAATCAGAAATTGAAGATAATCATTTATCATTTTAGTATCGATTAATTAGTATGTGTATTTGTAATTTTGAACAAGGAAAAAGGGAAAAGAATGCAGCAAAATATTAATCAAATGCATTTGCGGTAATTTTTATTAATAAATAATTTGAAATGAAAATAATTTTTAGCAGGAGCAATTTAAATAATATCAAAAATTTCAACTTTGCATGAGCAAAATTTAAATTCTATTTTTTGTAATTTATTTAACAATATTATATGTTGATAATAGTATCGTATTGAAATTTATAGTTGAAGTCAGTGATAGAAATAATAGATATTAATCATTTAAAATACAAAAATTGCAAATATCAAGTGATATGATAAAAAGGAAACAATAACAGTTGACTCTGATATTTGTGTATATATTTATATATGTAATGTGATATTGATATTTGATAACGAAAAAATTATAGATAAATTCAACTTGATAGTTATTCATTATGATATATACATATATATTATCATATAAAATGATAATATTTTATGATAATGGCAGTAATAACTGATAATATATTTTATGATAATGACAGTAATAACTGATAATATATTTTATGATAATGACAGTAATAACTGATAATATATTTTATGATAATGACAGTAATAACTGATAATATATTTTATGATAATGACAGTAATGACTGATAATATATTTTATGATAATGACAGTAATGACTGATAATATATTTTATGATAATGACAGTAATAACCGATAAAAAAAAACTGTGACAAATAAAGCAAGAAAGAGAACAAATTTGATAGTTATTCAAAAATTTTTCTAAACTTTCGACAAATAAAACTTTTGCTAATTAACTATTCCTTTTTTTCTCTTCATTTATTTGCATCATTTGAAGAGATTCTTATTCCGAAACGAATGATTTGAATGTTTTTATGATGAATGATTTCAATGCTTGCATTGCATGTAATTGTTAATAGCATTAGCATAGCATCATCATTAATTTCATTAAATTTTTTAAAAAAAAAGAAAGAAATGGAAATAAAGGAAATTAAAAACCAAAATATGAAAATAATTTATATGAGAAATCATATCTTAATATGTATGACAAAAATCTTTTCAAATTATGATTTCTTTATATTTTTCGCTTTTTTCAACTATGCAGATTTTATTGAATTATATTCTAAAGTTGAATAAAATTACAGCGAAACTTGAAAAGTTAATAAGAAGCGTAATAAAAATTGCCAAATTTTGATTAAATTAATGAGAAAATTTATAGAGATGATAATTTTAAGGGAAAAAATCGATATTTTTTATCCTCCAATTCGATTATTAAATTTATCCTATCTTCCTATAATTTCTTAATCTTACAATTAAATATTAAATAAAATCTTGGAAGTATTTCATTCCAATAGCAACCAAACATTCTCATTAATTTACCTAATTCGTTTCAATTATGAATATTTTCATTAAATAGCATTAAATAAGATAATAAACAATTATGTATATCTTTCCGTATGATCTTAAAACATATTCCGAAGATATATGCCTTCAATCTTCTCTTAATCCTAAATCTCAATCAAATTATATCATCAATTCAAGATAATTTGATTTAGATTTTACAAATTTTCAAATATTGGAAAATTGAAAAAAGAAATTTATTTGAAACAAAAAGAAATAAAAAACCAATTTGAATTCGTAAGTTACCCATTTTTCCTTTCCATCGTATTCTTTCTTTTCTTTTCTTCTCTTCTTTTTTTTTTTTTTTTTTATTTGAAAATGAAATTACATTCCAAACGAATTATGTTGCAAATGACGTAATATAGTTCATTAGACTTAACGATATTTCCGAAATGTAAATAAGAGGAAGACAGAGAGAGAAAGGGAAGGAGAAAAAAAGAAAGTTTGTTTCAATGATTGGAATAGATTTCGTGATAATGAGTAATTTTAGAAAATTTTAAATGACTTAATTGCTAATGATAGACATTTCATCATTTGGAGTTATCTTCAAACTATTTTAATATGTTCCGTTTTTTTTTTTTTTTTTTTTTTTTTTTTTATCCATTGAATTAAAAAGCTTTTTGTTAAATGTTTAAAAGTAAGAATTACATTATCCATCATTTTTCATCAAAATTAAATTATCGGAGTTGCATACGTGAAAAATATTTTATAGCTTTAATGTTAAATAATAGCAAATGCAAATTTCCAATTGTTTCCGAAAAATTCACATTGGTCATTCATTTCCGGAATGATAACTATTATAGCAATAACGAAATTATGAAACTGAAATTCTAAATTATAAACAATTATATAAGTATTGTTTCAAACGAGTACATTGATGTTGCAAATTTTAATCTTTTACTAATTATAATTAAAATTAGTCAAACTATTGCAAAAATTTAACGTCCAACCGAAAAAATTTGTAAAAAATGGGAAAAAGAATTAGATTTATGATAACATATGAATGTTGGGATTCGAATATTATTTTAAGGGTTTGAAACTATCAATACTTGAAATTATCGATGTAGTAATTTCCTTTTGTTCAATATATCGTTACTTTTATACAAATAAATATCTATTTTAAAATTTCAATTTTTCAATTTCTTCCTTTAAATCCTTCCCATTTTCTCGTACCAAATTTTGTTTCTTTGATTGGTTTACAAATAAAAAAAAAGCTCAAATCCATTTTTGTCATCTCATTTTTTCTCAACAAAAGCAAAAGAAAATGAGAGAAGCTTTTACGGAAAATAAAATCTCCCAAATGGATTTCAAATAAAGGAAAAAGGAATGTAAAATCTGATATCTTCGAAATATCAGGAAAGATGGAAATCGGAAGTATTTCCATCCTCTCCACTTTTTCACTTCCTAATTTTTCGTTATTTTTATCGTGTTGTAGCAGTATTTAGTTTAATTTATCATTTAAAAAATCCTGACGATATTTTCTTTTTTCACTAACTTTCCTCATTCATATCCGTTTTATTTAAAATTAAAGAAGAAAAAAAGGGAAAGAAAAATTGCTTGAAAAGAATAAATAATCCTGAAAAGGCAAAAGACTCAAATTTATGCAAAAATAAACAAAAAAAAATTAAGAAATACAATAGATCATTTACCAACTGCAATTTCATTTAAGGATTAATGAAGTAAATATTATTAAGTTCAAATTTTTAAAGCGAATCCAATATTAACTCTCATGAAGGATTTCCAATTCTAATTATGTGAAATTATAAAATTCTCATGCATATGCCTCTAATTTTAATTAGTATTAGAAATGGCTAATGATATAGAATCCGGCAAATCTTTCATTATATTCTTTCTGCATTTATTGTTAGTTTTTAATGTTTGACGATATTTTACTTTATGTCATAGTAAATTTAACAAATTTCTTATTAAAAATTGTCTTCAAAATTTATTTTCTTTTTTATTTTGTTATTTTCATAAATGATATTAGTAGAAGAATGCAAATTTCTAAATTCCTATTAGGTGAAACGAGTTGCGAAAAAATTTTTTGTTAAAACCCGCACTTCAATTTTTTAGTTCATAAAGTAGTGCAAGTTAAAGTTAAATTTGAAATTGAAATAGAAATTAAAACAAGAAATAAAAATAAATTTTAATGAAAATGCATTATTTTTTAAAATAGCACAATTATATCTCATTCCTTTCACGTCATAAAATTTCAACTTTATTTATTCATAAACAATGGAAGTAAATGTTAGTTAAATCATTTTATTTGAGCATAAATAAATTACAAATCTACGCTGTAATTAAATTTAAAATATCATTTGGAAAATAAATAAAACAAGTTAGTATCATCAGCGTCGTTAATGAAAATTATAAGAAATCAGAAGTATTTTATCACTGATAATTTAAAGATAAACTATCCTAATTTAAAAATTTTACAAAGTAATTTTATTCCCTCTACACTATCTTGTTTTTTTTTTTCAACTTCTATATTCCCATTTAAAATTCTAACAATTTATATCATCTCTTGCAGTAATGTTGATGCTACTGTAATTTAATAACATTTGAATTTTGTATTTTTGAAATTTGACAAAATTTCCAATGACTGTTATAAGTTTTAGATTATCGAAATGATTACACTATTGTAAAGCTACCCAGACAATTAATCCATATTATGCATATTTAGAGAATCAGGCTATTCCGCCGATTATGAATGAGATTTACTCCTCCGATCTCTTACGATATCTGTTCTTCTTCGGTGATAGTTGCATGATAAAATCTGGAGGAACATTATTTTGCATTACTAACATATCAATAATAGTTTATCCAATAAATTAGCAAAAAATGAGAAGCTGAGGAAAAAGAAGTCAGCACCGATATAGCTGTTAAATGTCATTGGATTGTTGAATTTTCAGAATTTCGTTTCCTTTTTTTCAAATTTAAGCTTCGTGATTTGCTTTGATTTTTCGACTTTTCAAGGTTTTAATATGGTGCACAAATCTGTCAGCAAAGAAATTCAAATATATAAAATTTATTAGATTACGTAACGTCATGTAAGGTGTCTTGCCAAGTACTGAATCAAAATTACAAAGTCGGCTGGAGCAAGAATATTACATTACAGAAATTAATGAAATTGGTAGGATTTCTGGGATTATAAACAATAAACAATAATAATAAACAACAAAAAGAAACTTGAAACACTTTGGAAGTTTTGAATAATTAGAAGTCGTTAACTTCCCGGATACACTTCAGGATAACTAGAAGATGATGTGACGATCATTATTTTGCAGAATTACTCCGGGAAATCAATTAAATCGACAACTACCAGGACAAGAGGGATACAGCAAATGAAGTAGCAAGAATCAATAAGCAATGGTAAATTTATCGTTCTGACCGATGCACTCAACAGTATGACCGATGGCATTCAACAATATGCAAACCACTGGTTGTTAAAACTGCTAACATATCATCCTCGAGAAAAATCATTGATATCACCGACACATGCATTTCAATAACTGAGCAGGGAGCTGCATAATGGTCATCGGATAAGAGATCCGTCCGTTTATATATCAAAATGACCTGAATTGAAGTTAATAACTAATACAATGGTTTGAAAATGAAATGGGTGCCATAAAGACATCAAAAATACGATCAATTTTAAATTATTAAAAGTAGGTAATGATGTGCAAATGGTGGACTATCGTAGTATTCATCAAAGTTATGTATAATTCATTAAATTGCTGGAAGCAAAATCAGAAATCATTTTGATCTAAGCCATTATTTAATTTTTCTAAGAGATTAATCCAATCATAAGTACTTGTAAAAAAAAAACTGCACAAAATTACAAAACAAAACTTACTCCACCATATGTTCCAATGGCAATCAACTGATGACCGGATGCAGAACATACAATAGCATCATGACCACGTGTATCCTCCAATACTATTGTCCTTTTCCACTCAAAATGACTTTTATCCGGAGACAGAGACAGCATCCACACGGCTGCTGGTCCTAACGTTGAAGATACTAGCACAGAAATCTTATCCTCTCGTCCAACGTGTTGTAAAATTAACAAAACCGATATGGCACCAGAAAATTTCAATTTACTTCTGAAAATCACCATAGTAAATAGAGAAAAATCAAATCAATCTTGCGAATGGGATGATAAATTCGAGAGATAAATAAAAGTTTAGTATAAAAATTAGTATAAATAATGAATACCTATCCTCTATAAAATTTGTTCTCATGGATAATGCGGTCACAATCACATAACCTGTATCAAAACCAAGTACAGACCACCGATATGTCGATGTTTGAAGACAATTTGATCTGTAAATGATAACGATCTTAAATCCCGACATAACATCCTCGATATTACTTTTTATAACTACTATTATCACTGTCGTTACAAATAATAAAACCGTTATTATTAAAAAGTCGAAAATAACACACTCACCTAATGGCAGAACCTGGTAAATCGCCCAAGTCAAGTCCTGGATAGATATCACCAATTGAATCGATCTCTTCAACTGCAAGTGATATGGGCTGAAATTTGAACTTTCATTAGATAAAATTCACAAAACTGGAAATAGTTTTTGGGAAATCGCATAAGCAAAAATTTATTAATTGAAACCTGGACAACAAATAAGCGAGCAGCACGTGAGGCGGTAAATATGAGCCAACAATGGCGATTATTGGCAATGACTGCCTCAGCTGTTATTCGAGTATATGAAGGGACATTATCAAGTTCCAGTTTGTAGCCTGAAAAAGAAAAAAATATTCAAAAGGAGCAATAACTACACATAATGAGAGTGTTTCTTGACAATGTGATTCAATGAAATACGGTATTTTAATATATTTCAAGTATGAGGAAAAAGACGTTAACAAAAGAAGGCTGTAAATCGAAAAACATCGACAGGAAAATGTCAATCTTCTAAATTATTTGATTTGAAATTTAAATCTAGAAGTAATAAATAAAAGTAAGAAATGAATCCATGAAACCTTCTAATTTAGGAATCAGATTATAAAATATGATTTGTAATGGATAACTCACTTAAAATGAATTTATAATCGGCTGTTGCTTTGAACATTGTGGCAAAATAACGCTTTGGTATCCAGAACTGATCAAACAATACCCAACTGAGAAAATTCAATTTTTATATAAAAACATTAAGGGACAAAAAATGCAGTATTTATACTAAATAACCTAAAAATATTGAGAATTGAAAGAAAAACAAACCATGTAACAAGGACCGCTACATCATTACTTCCACTTTGTTTTGTACAATCGGATGCGACAATCTCCAAATTTTCATTATTATCCAGACTTTCGTTTAACAATATAACCAAATCTGTTGGTTCTGTGTCATTCGACCAGTGTACCTTTCCAGATAATGTAACACAGATAACGCTATGATCTGAAAAATTCCCGGCCATAAGCAAACGAAAACATCAGTGGTCTGACCTTGAACCGATTCGACAAAATAATTATTTCAGAGTTTACATTGTAAGGCTCATTATAAAAAAGTTCGCATCATAGTAGAAAGATAACATGCTATGTTAAATGTACAGACAATTCCTGACCATTAAAGTTCTTTTGAAAATTTGCAATTTGCTTATAATTCAAAAAAGAAAAAACAAAAAATCCACTAGTACTGCTTCTAATCACCTGACAATTGATGTAAACTATATGTGTTGCAATATGGAACAGGGATAAAGTTCCGCTCCTTCCAGTTCATTTTTATTGCTTATCCACTTTTCCCTGTCTTTTTAAATGACATTTTTCTTGGTAAGTAACCTGAAATTTTATTTCTTTAGATTTGAAAATTCAGTACTTATAGAGATTCAAAACAGTCCGTTTCTTCATGAAACGCAATCACTGAAATACATGCAGATGAAAGTGTTAACAGATAATATGTATTCTAAAAGTGCGACAAATGTCGTATTTAGCAAAAAAATATCGAAATATCGAAAATTACCGGAAATCCAATTTTCTTAATTAAAAGTATTCATCTTGAATTTTTGGTAGCATTTAGGAATAATATGTTGCAGTGCTACTTTTCAAAAAACTCATCGAAAAACTTGGTTAACTCTGCAAGTTTAATTTTTGAGATGAAAATGACCGTCTTGGATTCTTCGGTTGTATTTCGGGTCGATGTCTTTGCTGAAATTACTTCTTCATTTAATTCCAAATTCTGTAATGCTACTTGATCGGCCTCAAGTAAAGCAGAAAGTTCACTCAAATATACAGCGACCGTTTGTGGTGCCAATTTGCGTCGCAAATATGAAACTACAACTGGCTGATCAGTAAAGTTGTCCTCGAAACAATGATCCGATTTCGTCAACAAACGAAAAAGCTGAAAAATTAAAAAGAGGATAAAAAGAAAATTAAGTAAAGGTAAGCAGTCATTTATACTCATTTCACTTCGAATCATTTAATTTTCTTCCACCACCTTAATTTGGGATGTTTTATTTGAAGACAGATACTTGAGCACAGATTTTTTTTCAACTGCATCTAACTTTACAATCTCGTATTTTCAATTAGTACAACCGTCTCGCTTTCGTCTTACTTAATCATAACTTTAAGTTGAATTACAGCTGCTCTGCAGTTCTGTCCTTACTATTTTGATACACTTAATCTCTGTCACAATGAAAATGTTAAAATTTTGGGAAGTCTTTGTTCAAGAAAACTAGAATTTTGAAACATAAAATGTGTTACAGTCAAAGGACACTAACCTTATCCTCTCGATAATTTTTCAAATCATTCAATATATCTTTAGAGTTCAACTGTGTTCCGTCTTTCCGTAACTTTCGCAATTTATTTTCTGCAAGTAATTTACGTAATGTTTAACTTTACGGAACTTGATATGCAATGAAAAAAAATGTTTCAAAAAATGATTTACCCAAAGTTTTAACATAATCCTCGTCCACTTCTGTTTTTATCATTCCTTCCCATTTAGGAGGTGTATCCATCTAGCAATTTCCGATCGGTTTCATTTCCAATCAATAATGAATGTTCCGATAACACCAGATATGATAATTCGTATAATTCGATCGAAACGAAGAAATACCGAAATTTGATCAATCCTAATTATAATAAAATAAAATGATAAAAATTTGTTGAAATTCAATCTAAATGCAATTAATTTCGACTGAATAAGAACAAATAATTGACAATTTATTGTTATTAATGTCATTTAATCTTAATTCTGATGTACTAAATTTACAAATAACTTTTAAAATCTAAAGCTAACAGACCAATTGACAATTAAGATTGGAAGAAAGAAAGGAAAAAAAAAAGGAATAACAATAATTATTATGAATTATGCAATATCATTAGAGATTGAGAAAATAATGAAAAGATAACGCTACTATAAGATAACAGAGATTGAGAGTGGAAAAAAGGATAAACATTGTTGCAAAATCATATTGAATTACTTGGAAAGATTATGACGACATTTAGCGGAATGAAGAAATGGAAATTCGCAAATATATCAAAATTATTTTGAGATAGGTTTGTGCTTAAGTTGCTACTATTTGTTAATTATTCATCAAATTAACTCTTCCATTTTGTTTGTTTCACATTTTTGGATGGTTTAGGATGTCAAATTTTTTGAAATGTCACTACTTTTGTGGAAAATTTACGCTCAACTTTTATCTAATCTTACCACTTTTTTTTACATGTAAAATTTCTATCATCCTCGAGTAATGCTATTAGAGCATAATATTGTGTATCATATTGAAAATATTTCTTGTAATTTTGTATTTATGGAATTTTTTTTTTAGTAAAATTAAAAAGAGAAAATTATAAGTGGAAAATTTTTGTTACAGAATAAGGTAATGCTTGTAATCTTCTACTTATGGAATGTTTTTTTTTTTCTTTTTTTTTAATAAAATCAAAAAACAGAAATTATTAATGAGAAATTTTGGAAAATTGAAAAGAAATGATTTTCATTCAATTAAAATTCATTAAAAATTGAATTTTCAAATAAAATATGTATAGATTGTGTGCACATCCATCCCGTAAAATCTCAAAAATTTCATTGATTTCATAATCCCTGGGCCGGACCGTATTTTAGTGAGGGTTAGGTATGGCCGAGACGCAATTTACCGGGGCATTTTTTTTATAGTGCTAATTGTTGGTGTGATGGTGTGTTCTCTGATGGCTTTGGTTTTTCTCGGCGGGTGTATTCCCGCGGTGAATATTACAAATTCTGAGAGAAATGTTTTGTTAGGGAATGAGAGTTTATTGATTTTTTCCTCTTTTTGTTTTAGTTACATTTTCGGAGCTGACAAATTTTTCCAATTGCATTATCACATTTTGAGTTAATATTGTAGATTTTTGTTGGTTATTTTGCAGATTACTTGGCCTAATTTGTAAGTAACGTTCTAAAACGTCGATAGTACTTTACGAGAAATTCAAACTTTTAGGTTGTTGTAGAAATGAAGTTACAAATGGATTAATAAATTTGTAGGCTGTAAACATTCTTAAAAGATGAATGATTATTTTGTAGACTGTAAAATTGTCAAAGGCTAGACTGTTGACCAACGAAAATTTGTCTGATAGTATTATTGAACTTTGCATTAAGTGATATGTTTATGGTTCAAGATTACGTGATTAATGCGTGAAGTATCTCGCAATTCTTTCACGTTTTTTTCTTCACCTTTTGCATCAACAATGCGTTTTATAATTGACGGTGACGCTTTGTGGAGTCTTTTTTGTAAAACTTTGCGTACGACAGAATATTTTGATTTCAGTGTAGTTTCTTTCATCTGCTAAATTTATTTCTTGAATTCTGAAACTGGGACAAATATAATACCGAAAACGTAAGACATGGCAAAGCGAACGCGAAAACAGATTGAACCAACGGCGGAAGATCTATCGAATGTTGAGTTTGAAACATCGGAAGAAGTTGACGTTGTGCATACTTTTGATAGTATGGGATTAGGCGAAGAATTATTGCGCGGAATTTACTCATACGGTTGGTTTTTTTTTTTTTTTTTTTTTTTTTTTTTTGAAGAATAGAAGGGTTATTCAAAAAAAACGGTCGTACGTTATTATCAGTATAAATATGTTCCATACGTCAATGTATTCCGGGTCGCCTATTTAACTTGAAAAATTCCCTCACATTAATCAGTTTAATAATGACACGAGTTATCAAAATTCAATTGCAACATGCGATCATGCGTTCACTATCTGGGATATATGTTTCTGCATTAATTAGTCATTTCGTGTGCATTTCCATGTCATAACAAATTATTCATATTTAGTATTGTGCTCTCTGAAATTGTTAAATGAAACGAAATTCTGGTATACATTTTAGTTTTCCGAAAGCAATTTGTACAGAAAATATTGAAAGCAGGTTATGCACACTTCCGTTACATATTCATGTTTACACTCGATAATATTTCAGGATTCGAAAAGCCATCAGCAATCCAACAGCGTGCTATTAAACAAATCGTCAAGGGTCGAGATGTTATCGCACAGTAAGTTATTTTTCAAATTAATTTGGTGAGGAAATGCTATTTCTTATGCCCGCTTCTAAATTTAGGCGATATCCAAGGTTTAGCACTTTCAAATTGATCAACTAAGTGATAATAAAATATCTGATGAACTGCAATATTTCAGAGCACAATCTGGTACCGGGAAGACAGCAACATTTAGTATTGCTGTATTGCAGTCGTTGGATATATCACTACGTGAGACACAAGCGCTTATCTTATCACCAACTCGAGAATTGGCTGTGCAAATACAGAAGGTATGCACATTCATGATTTAATTCAGGAACGGCGAACTTTTAGATGCAATTAAAGCTTTGTAAAAGTAATTTTGAATCTTGCAGGTTGTACTTGCTTTGGGTGATTATTTGAACGTGCAGTGCCATGCATGTATTGGAGGTACAAATGTTGGTGAAGATATTCGTAAACTTGATTACGGTCAACATGTCGTTTCGGGAACTCCTGGACGAGTTTTTGGTAAAATTTTGGAAATTTCGTGTTAAATCTCAATCAGTGGTTTTTTTTCCAAAGGTTATTACTAGTGGAATCAAGTGTAGCATTCAGTGATTTCGGTATCAGAGTTTAGGATGCCTGGGAGAAACTATTGCAACATAAGTATGGAATGAATTAATGTAGGAAAGCAAAATGAAAGGATGATTATTTGTTCCAGATATGATCCGACGCCGCAATTTGCGCACCCGAAGCATAAAAATGTTGGTGCTTGATGAAGCCGATGAAATGCTGAACAAGGGATTTAAGGAGCAACTTTACGATATCTACCGTTACCTACCGCCTGGTGCGCAAGTGGTGCTTCTTTCAGCAACCCTTCCTCATGAAATCCTTGAGATGACCAGCAAATTCATGACTGATCCTATTCGTATCCTCGTAAAACGGTTAGTACTTGCAATATTTTTATCAATTTAAGTCTTTAAGTTCGTCAAAGAAGTTGTTGTTGATGCATATTTGAAAATGACGGAATTCACATCAGCATTATTGCACAAGCTATTTTCTCATGTTTTAGTATCTGCCGGAAGTAAGGAAACACCCTACCTGAATGGATGCAGTTTAATAATAAATGCACAGCATTTTATGAATTTTATGAACTTTGTTGTTCCTTAAATACTGACAAAAGTAATTTTTCAGTGATGAACTGACATTGGAAGGTATCAAGCAATTCTTTGTGGCAGTTGATCGAGAAGAATGGAAATTCGACACATTATGTGATTTGTACGATACTCTTACAATCACGCAGGCAGTGATTTTCTGCAACACTCGAAGAAAGGTTACTTTTTAATATGATAGAAAGAGAGTTTTTGGTTAAATTAACGAAAAATGAATAGCTTGAAGTTTGTTTCCCGACAGAGATCTATATGGGACATATTTGATTGGTATAGAGAGAAATTTTTTGTAAAATTGATTATCCATGCTGATTCACTAATAGTAGATCTACAATATATTCGAATATCAGTATCAGGAATGAGTGCTGTTGTTCGAATTCGATATTTTCGAGGGAGGAAATTGATTAGTTTAAAGCTTTTTCGGGAAATGAAAGTAAGTTTACAGGTCGATTGGTTGGCTGAGAAATTGAAGGAAGCGAATTTCACAGTGTCATCTATGCATGGAGAAATGGAACAAAAGGAACGTGATGCAATTATGAAAGAATTCCGCGGAGGCGCCAGGTTAGCTTTAACAGGGTGATTAATATGGTGCTGACCTTCTGATATTTGTCTTTTTTTAAAGGTATATGAAGCCAAAAGGCTTTGGACAATATTTCAATTTTGAATCAAATTTTAAGTTTAAGCATGAAATTTTTATAGTCGTTTATTGATTTCAACGGACGTATTTGCTCGTGGTTTGGATATACCACAAGTGTCACTTGTTGTGAATTATGATCTACCAAACAATCGCGAGTTATACATACATCGGTAAGTTTGCTGAGCACTACTTGAAATTTCATGTGTTTCATCCTGTTTTCAATTCCTTTGAAAAAGAGAAGAGGAAGGAATAATTGGATCATTTATAGAATTGGTCGATCTGGTCGTTTCGGTCGTAAAGGTGTTGCCATTAATTTCGTGAAATCTGATGATATCCGTATTTTACGTGATATCGAACAATATTACGCTACACAAATTGATGAAATGCCAATGAATGGTTGGTGGTTTTATTTTTCAATGTACCGTTTAGGACGTTCGATAGCTTGCTTTCACGTTCAACCTATAGACTTCATTCGCACAACTCATACTCTTGAAATAATTACCTTTGTCACTCTCAAACTTACAGCATTTCATTTTCTCTCCGATTTCAGTGGCAGATCTCATCTAAAATATTGGATTTGCAAACAACATGTTGGAAAGAAATTGGACGAGGAATTTAAATATGTGTCGTAATTTGTTTACTGTTGTGTTTTTTCTCGCAGAATTTGTTTTTCCAAAAGTAGCAGTGCTGGAAAAGGTCATCTTCTATACATTTGGTTGTAGTGGAAAATAAATAGCAAATTTTGAATTGTACTATTTTGTTTGTGTTCTTTTTGATATTTTCAATTAAAGTAATATTGACATAACTTCCGTAATCATTTTCCTTGTTTAAAATGCATTAAGTTTTCGTTGATTCTGTCATAAACTACTAAAATATATATTCCACTTACAACTGCTTTTAATTGTTGATAATGCAAAACAATAAATTTATGCCACCACTACTTGAAAGTTGATGTTATGGTGAAGATGGTCGTAAAATGATGAAGGAAACTGATTAACAGGGTTTTTAGAAATTTCAGCTGTTTCCTTGAAACTTGAAATTTACAAAGATTTAATTGCACAATCTGCTACTGGTTACGACCACGTTAAAGTTTGATGTGTTTCACTATCAGATTTAGAGTTCCTGAGAATTTTTAACAACAGAAATAGTTCTGCCTGTTAAATGGTACATTTCTATAGTAGCAGGCTCGACAGCACATATTATATTCAGAAATCGCTGCTTCATTACTAGGAATAATGATTTTCCAATTCGATGCGATCATCTTGTCATATCGTAAAAATTGGAAAATTTGATATGAACTATATTTTTTGACTGTTAGATTTATCACTCATATATTTAGAACAAGAGCTGTCACCGGTAGCTTTCAGCTGAAATTACTTACAAAACACGTTGATCGACTAAAAAATGTCTCATGGAGTTCCGAGATTCCCGGAAGTGTTTTGCTATAACGTTTTTTCGTTTGTCATTCCTGCGATATGTTCGGGTATACTGAATACATAGTACCACCAATATATAAGCTGAAATTTGTAAATTTTAGATTTATTTTTTTGATAATACTTTTTAAATTTACAAGTTTATATATTATCTGTTTTTTAATTTGCCGGCTTTAGAGGGTTGGAGAACGAAGAATAATCAACACTCCTAGAATCCACGTTTCCGGATTAATTTATGCGGACTTATAAGGATGCTTATGAGTAAAATTCATATGATGCTTATCGGTATTAGTAAATTATGATGAAGAAAATTCAAAACTCACGTTGAAAAGAGTGAACGCAACTGGGAAACATACAAGTGATAATTTGTCAATCCTTTCTGGTCTAATATCAATTGTTAGTAGATTCCGTCTACCGGAATATTGATTAGGATTATAAGTGACCTGTTTGAATGAAAAAGAAATGACATCTGACAATTTGTATTGTTTTTATAAAATTAAGCAATAATTTTTATGTTTAACCGCAGCATACAATTTTAGTATTGTTTTTCTTTTTTTAAGGAAATATGGCAGAAAATTCGACATCAATAAGTTTATTAAAAAATAAATGAATAAAGTTGTTGAAATTTTTTGTTGAAAATTTGCTATTTAATCATTATTATTATTATTATTATTATTATTATTATTATTATTATTATTATTATTATTATTATTATTATTATTATTATTATTATTATTATTATTATTGTTAACTAATTGACTAACCTCTTCAAATGTAAGTAATCCTTCGGTGGTTCGAGATTTAATAACATCAAAATTACTTATTGGCGATGGTGATTTTCGAAAGATTGATGTTGAGGTCGTTCTATTTTGAGGTTTTCCATTTTGTTGCATTAAATTTGATGGTGAAAATAATGATGAGTAAGCTGAAAAAGAAAAAGGAAAGAAAAATATTGGATAGATTTTGTAGCAATTAAAAAAATTAAAGCAATTTAATGAAAAAAAGAAAAAAAAATCAAGAAGAATTGTAAGCAAAGAGTAATTAAAAGAAAATTTTTTCTTTTTTTTTTATTTTTCTTTTCGTCGTGTAAAAAATGATATAAATGGTAACAATTTTGAATAAATTAAATTGTACTAATACTATTTTAATGAATGATAATCGATTTGTACTATCATTGTTTTAGTGAATAAATAATTACAAAAATTAATAATAATATATTAATGAAAGTTAATGAAAGAGAAAGAAAATGAATGATAGAAATAAAGAAGAAAGAAATAAGTACTTTTTTTTTTTTTTGAAAAATTAAGAAAATATTACTAATATTCATCTGATGATGATTTATTTCTTGATGAAATAATACGATTACACATACCATCAAGGCTTGGTGATAATGATTGAAAGCATAATTGTTGTGGATCGTCAATTCGTCGTTTTCGACGTTGTCGTCGTTTTCTTGTTAATTTTTTCGTTAAATTACCACCAAAACATCGTGTTATAAAGCATACAAAAGCTAATTCAACTATTGTACAAAAAACAAAAGTAATACAACCTGAAAACATTGTAATAATAATAATTAATGATAGAGTGATTTTTTCCTAAATTTATTGAAATTTTTTAGAATGAATTTCTTCTAATTAAGAAATTTCAAATTGAAAGCAAAAATTTGTAATGGGATTGATTAGAATGACAAATTCGAATAACATATAATACCATTTTTTATCTTTTGTTAATTTTAATTCCAATAAATGTATTTTTTTTTTTAATTGTTAAATTTTTTATCTTGTTTTTCCATTTTTTTTTTTTTTTTTTAAAGAAAAATTTCACCTACCAAGCATCCAAACATCCATAGCTTTAATATATGAAACTCGTGGAAGATTTTTTAGGATATTACCAAATTGAAATGTTAGTGCAAGTAGAGATGATACACCAACTGTTGTACGAGCTGGTAATGCTTTAGGTTCCATGCAAAAACCAACCCAACTAACAACAATTGTTAAATAAGTTGGTATATATGCTTGTAGGATATAAAATCCATAACGTCGTTTAAAAGTAAAAACAACCTGTAAAAGTTTATTAAATATTAAAATGAATGATTAATTTGGAAAAAATAATGAAATGTTATGCTGATAATTTAATTTGCAATTTGCTAATTTTACAACTATGATTTAAGTTAATTTAATTTGTATTTACAGCGATTATATGCTTACTTAATATATTTTATTATATTCGTATATATAATTGATATTATTCATTGAAAAGTAATTCAATATTCTTGATTGTTGGTACGAAAAGTTATAAAATTAAAAAATAGAATTAGATGTGAAAAATTAGAATTGAAAAATAAACTGAATAATGTTGATTACATGATGCAAAATGATATGTATATATTTATTTAATTATTTAATGAATAAACAGAAATTTTATCCAAACAAATTATTAAAGTACGAAGGAGAGAGTGATAATTTTAAATAATTATCATAAAAAAAATAACATTCACCTTTATCTTTCTTCACTAATACTTACCTGAAGTTGATCCCAATAACCATTTGGATAAAGTATTGTTTCATTGTTTATCCTATAGCAAACCAAATCGAAATCCGGTAATTGAACCGGTTTCATCAATGTAATCGCTTCATCCATCCATCGTAATATTACCTCATCATTATTATGTGAGTATGATTCAAATCTTAGAGTACTAAAAAATTTTGAAGAAATAAAAAAAAAAATGAAATAAAGTTATTTTATTCATTTAAATGCAAATTAAATATTTGCTATTTGTAGAAAAAAAAAAAAACTTACAAATATTGAATTTTTATCTTCTTTTTTCTCCTTATTTTTTTTATTTAAAATTTTAGAATCCAAAAAGCTTCATAAAGCTTTCCTCCCAAGGTAATTTGAAGTATTCTTTTGAGAAATTTGATCAAATTTTATCATTTAATATTCCCAGATGATAAGCAGAGAAAAAGAATTTGTCTGGAATTTGTTTATTACCAAGATTGAGTATCGAAAGGAAATATCCTCAAGTCAAGATCACACGGTGCCTTGACAGACATTCGATAGTTAACCCATATCGTACCATTCTGAAAATTTAATAGTTGAAATTAAATTCGAAGGAATGTTTTGTCTCGGATAGTTTCGAAATATTTCGACAGTTATTTCTTACTATCATCTTAAATTTGCTATCGAATTTTTTCAATTCAAAATTTTTGTAATAAATGTTTGCATCCTTTCTATTTTACATCGTAAAATAATTAAATTTAAAGATATTTTGATCCAAATTTTATGTTTGTCTTAAATCTCTTTTTTTTTTCGTAAAAAATGCTGCAAATTTTTTGCAGGATAATGGATACACAGTGATTTTACATTCAAAAACTAATAATTTTGTAATTTTTGCATCATAATTTTGTTACCTTGTCATAATATTTTGAAAAATAAGGCGAAATTGCTTGTAAAAAAAAAAAATTGTTAATCAAAAATTGATGAAATTTATGCTCGTTCTGGTGAAAAGAACAAAAATGAATTAATAATTGAATCAGCATGAATTTTTCATTTGAAACGGAACGATATGAGACGTTGAAAAACAACAATGATTTCAAATTTGATAACAATTTCCAAAAAAAAAAAAATTACAAAATTTTCTAATTTAATAATACACGATAAATTTTACAGAGCGATATAATTACTAATTGGTAAATCAAAAAAAAAAAAGTTTTGAAAATTTCATTTTTCAACTAAATATATTATAATACATTTGCAATATTTCAGATTTCTAATTTTTATGTTAAGAAAGTTTTATTTTCGAAAATTTTTTCAAAGCTTTTCTTTTTTCGACATTTCTTATCAAATTTTACTGTTTCCGGAAAATTTTACTAAATTCAAATGTTTAACACCGATAAAGCTAATTTCAAAAATATTTTTGAACAGTTGAAATAACTTAAAGAAATGCTAGAATTTGGATATTAATCAAATTAATCGAATAGGTTAGATGTAAATGATAGTTCAGGCCTGATTCGTCGAACAAACTAAATTAATGAACACTACTTCAATGCTTATCATTTGAATAGATGAACCTTCATTCAAATAATCATTTCATTTTTCATTTAATTCTTAAACTTATCACCAGTTGGTATTCATTCTTGTTTATATCATCGATACTACAAGACGATAACTTTTTACTTCAATTTTAGGTAACCTATTCAAACAATTACGCTTAGAAAAATCAAATATTTTCCTAATATATGCGATATTTTTTGAAAATTTATAGTATTCAATATAATAAAGCTTATTTTATGCAAATATATTATTTTAAAAAAGCAAATGAATAAATAGGTAAAGAAGAAATATCATTTGCTTACTTCATATAAGATAACCATAATATTATCAGTAGGTGATGCATGTATCATTGTTCGTTTTGCATTAATTATACATGTGTTAGGTGTCCATATATGTGATATAAACCTGTTCAATTAATTTTCAAATTTTAATTAAAATTTTTAAATTTAAAACATAATCATAATTTTGAAAATGTTAATTTTTAAGAGATTATTTTCTTTACAAAATTGAGCAAATCGTAAGAGAGATATTAATAATTGATAATTAACAAGACAAGAATTTCAACTAATTCATACAAAAAAAAAAATTGAATAAAATTTAATAATTAAATAATGATGCTAATTTTTTTTTTTTTTTAATGTGATTTCATATTTTAAAGTGTAGAATCAAATATTACTGTAATATTTTGTAGCATTTTTAGATGTTTTATTAATTAACTTACTTGGATTCCATTGTTATATTATGTTTGCAAGCATTATAATTAGCAAAACTTAATGATTGATCATTCCATAATTGAGTATACAAAATATCAACATTAAAATCAGCCGTAATTTCATTTAATGCTGAAACATCCTGAAAATTTTATTTTCATTATCTTCTTTTTCTGTTTTTTTTTTTTTTTTCTCACTAAAAATTTTTAATATTTAATTTTGCATCTTGATAATTGCATTATTACTAATAAAAAATTATGAGAAAAGATTTGTATGATAAGCATGCATATATATTGCATGTAACATATAATAGATCATAGTGCATGCAATATGCAACATAGCTTACAAAATACTTAACAAATATGTCAAATTGTTTTCGACAAAAGCAAAAATTGATAAAGTAAATTATAAAATATTAAATAAATTTCGCATTTTTTTCTTCACCTCTTTTATCCATCGTTCGAAAATGAAATTATATGAATTTTAATAAGTATGATTAGTTTATATTACACTGTGAAGAAAGTGTAGAAAATAATAGGCCGATATGTTGTAATGATAATTGATAATCAAAAAAATTTTAAGTGATTATTTTTTTTTTTTGTTGAATGTTTTGAACAGTTCAGATGAAGAATTATGATTATAAAATAATGATTATATTTATTATAACTATACCTGTACATGTATTTCAATATCAACTTGTACAGCATCTTCAATTTCAGGTAATATTTTGGTATAATTTTCCATTAATGCTTGTATAATAGCATCTTCTTTCCAAAATCCATCCGGACATTTTCGTCGTCGAGCAGTTGCCTGAAATAAAACTAAACTAATTTTTTTTTTCTTTAAATTAAAATTTATTGTTAGGATATACAAGTAATCATTAAACACTAATTTTAGCTAATAATTAATTTCAAATATTTTTTTAAATCACTGAAAAATGTACATTGTATTAATTAGTTTTTATTGCTAGATGTAAACAAAAAATATTAATTAATGAATTGATATTTACTTTATCAAAAAGAATTGCTATGACAATAATTGTATTCAATAAAGGTGATAGCATTGATTTGTGCGCAGGTATATTCCAATTGATCAAATATGTTGGAAATTCAATTCCTAAATTCTGTATGTATTATTAGCTTAACTTTATAACATTATCAAAATATTTGAAGCTTCGTCCTTTTGTTTGAAATTTTAAAATACATTCGGAAAAAAAGGTATTTGAAACTATAACTTCTGTATTATAACGAAATGAATGAAATACACGTGAACGTATACGGAATACGTAAAAAATACATGTTTGGTCGTCACGTGAAAATAATTTAAATTTTGCTATGAGCAATGCAAAGTTCTATAATAGTATATGTGATAATATTATTTCAAGTTCGGATAATTCATTGAAGAAAATAATTTAAAAGAAACTAAATTTCTCTGTCTTTTTCGACCTTTGATAGAGATAATTAAATGAATTACTGAGAAAAAATTGGAAATTTATTTCAAAATGATTTCAAATGAACCATATAATGGAAATAAAACACGAATGAAAAAGTGGTCAACAATTAAAACAATTTTAAAATATCGAAATGGAAGAAATATTTTAAAAAAATTCAAAGATTTGGATCATTATAAATTGATAATTAAACATAACAAAGGTTATTTCATACAGTAAATAAATATTGCAGTACCAATTGATTTGTTATTATTATTGTTCTTGCTATTATTGCTGCTGTTGTTGTTGCTGTTGTTGTTGTTATTGTTGTTGTTATTGTTGTTGTTATTGTTGTTGTTATTGTTGTTGTTGTTGTTGCTATTATTGATGAAACAAATACAGAATTATGTTTGTACGAAAGGAATTAAACATTGTTGTTTTTGAAATTTATTTGTTTAAAATAAATTCTACTATGCTTTGTTCATTATTTGTTCATTTATGATGATATTGTTTTAATATTTATTAGCAAAATAAAATGCATTTTTTTTTTTATTTTGTAAAAAAGTTACCAAATGGTGAAATAACCAAATTTTAGGTAAAATAGAAGTGTGTTAATGAAATATATTGAGAGAAATTTTTTCAGTAACAAAAAATACTTATCCTTTGAAAATTTCATGATTTATTATTGACACATTTATGGAAGAGAGCATTAATTGGCAAAACTATTGTTTAAGATTTGTCGAATTTTCAATTTTTAATGATTCAGATTTCAACACTAACTAATCTAACTTATAATTGTGGCAATTCTAAAATTGAATGGAAAAATTTTGGTAAAAAAATTAGCGGACGAGTTTTTAGCTTAAGCTTTAGAATTGAAAATCCTTCTGAAATATTGAAGCAAATTTTGTAAATATTGAAAATTCTCGGTACAATTTGTTCTCGTACATCATTAAATGCCAAACCTAAAAAAGAAGAAAATAGTTCCAGCTAATTAATTAAGAAAGTTTAGGCGGAAAAAGATAAACAACCGGTGAAATAATATTTATATATGAATTAATATATGAATTTTCAATATTTTCAAAATTTCGATTTTTGTTATGTCCAGAATATAACCTTTTTTTTCGCCTTAAAAAATTTGCTTAAAAAAAAAAACAAAATTTTTAGATTACTTTCTTTCTGGAACATTAAGCTATGTTGATCATCATCAGCATATTAGAATTTCAAAAGAAGTCGAGAAGATTTTAATGTAACAGAATCGATCAATAAAACAATCAGAAATCTTAAAAAAGTATTCGGTTATCGAATAAATGTATTGATCCTTAGAGTTTCAGGCTTTTTTCGCCGTGAATTATTTGCAACATTATCAATGGGCAATAATTTTAATTGTAATTTTAATAAGACATTTTAATCTTGCAAGTCTGTATATATAAATGTTTTCAAAAATTTATTATATTGATATTATTTCAATTTTTTAATTCTGCTATAATCTTTAACGTACCACATGAATGTATTATGATGAAATGCGGAAATTATTGTTGGAGAAGAGAACTGAAATTGAATTACCTAATATTGATATGAGTACAAAATTATTCACTACTAATTAATTAGCACGACATCAAACCCGACGATTTTTCTCGACATTCCAAGTGCTAATTAAATCTTTGCTAATATAATTTATTAACAGTAATGCATGAAAAATGTTCAATTTTCATTCTGCAAATGCCTGCAGAAATTTCCGACAATATTCATTTATTCGAAAAGCAGTTGCTATCGCAAGAATTGAAACAGCAAATGATCCTAATAATCCAAGCAATAAAATTCATGGATTTTATGAAAATTCTTATCTTTCTATGAAGTTTCAAAAAAAAAAAACATAATTTTACCGCATTCATAGCATACCAATATTATAACTTTATTTAAATGTGCCAAACAGAAATTTGAATTACGATAAGCATTAATTAACAATCAATTTCATAACACATTCTAAAAACTATCACAATAACTTTTACTATCAAATAAAAATAATAATAATAATAATAATAATAATAATAATAATAATAATAATAATAATAATAATAATAATAATAATAATAATAATAATAATAATAATAATAATAATAATAATAATAATAATA
>JABVXV010000377.1:0-55944 GCA_013365325.1 Dipetalonema caudispina | reverse complement strand
GTAACTTTGCTTTCATTACTGGGCCCAGTGAAAGTTTGCTAAAATATCATCTTATTACGCGATATTTCTATTTGTTAAATCATTCTGGCTACATTGCAATGAATATTACACTTTCTTGCAACAACTTTGCCATATGCCATAAACGATGGCAACTAATTCTCGGCTCAAAGTTAATTGGAGGTAACAACAGCATCAAATTTCTCTGATTTAGGATCTGAAAATAATTAATATCACTGTTGCATAATGATAATATATTTATATAGCAAATTCTATATGAACAGAGAACAAGTATTACATGTGTATTGCACAGAAAACGATTCACTTTCAGAATACCCTTTTATAATGAACATCGTGTATATAATAGGGATTTCTAATAGTGAATCTAGAAATGAGGATATAATTGGAAATATAAATGAATGTATGAATGTAAGGATGGGAAAAAATATATAATTTGTAAGTTTTCTACATAATATGCAGTAATTAAAAGGCAAGCAGTGTTCTAATAGATAGATAGGTGATATCTTTGACACGTACTTATGATGTAATCCTTAATGGAACAACATACATACATATGGTGCGGGAAATCTTGACTATTTTGATTGGTTTTATGTGGTTACGTAAATTCATCCTTATCGGTCGAGTATATAATAAACTATGAAGTGTAAGTCAGTAAAGACGCTTAGAAAACTGTTTTAAAACCACCGCAAATTTATTAGACCGATGAAAAATGTGATGATATACGCTGCGATTCTGTATACCAAAATCACAACAGAACTATGTGGCATAAATTCTCAAAAATCGACACTCTAGATATCAATCTGACAGCATGTACATATATTTCACACCGGGAATAATAATTAAAAATGAATTAGACTTAACATACTGAAACTTCCAACTTTAACTTGATAAAAATTAGAAAAAGATGCCCGATAATTTGACTGATTATTATGCAAATGAAATCTGAGTGACAAAAGCAAGGTAACAAACTACAATGCATAGCAAATTCACTGGTTAAAATGGACGTATGCAATCGGCTGAAATTACTTGACAAAACTGAAATTTTACATTCAGATGTTGCTGCACTTAATCAGATATTTAGAACTGTGATCAGTTGTATCCAAGATGCAGTAGATATGTCACATGAACAAAAAGTAATTGAGCAGTAAGAGTCTGGTTTCTGTATTGGTTAAATAGAAGATTAAGCAGCAACGATCCTTACACAACTTTATGTTCATCAGCAGGCAGATGGTCATATTCGTAGTCACAGTGGACGAAAGCTCTTTCTACTTCTTCCAAACTTTCAATACTCGTCTGTAACGCTTCGCTAATATCATGTGACTCGCGAAGTGTCATGTCTGGATTCATCACAATGTGAACTTCCACTAGAAAACGTGTACCAAAGTGATATACGTAAACAGTATCGATGTAATCTATTCGCTTGTCATGCTCTACACATACCTGTAAACTCATAAATTCGCATTACATTTCACTTCCAGAATCCACAGCTTAACAGACTGGTTGATGAAAGAGAATAATTTAACCAGTGGCGCGATTAACCTCCTTAAGCCATCACATCGTTAATTTATCCTCATCCATAACCGTTTCGGTCGCACAAGCATATCAAACGGAATGGTCTCTAACGTTGTACAAATTTAACCAATGTTACATACTAAACACGATGGACTAATAGAATGAGACAACAAACGACCTTCACGATACGATTAATAAACTCAGGTTCAGCAGACTTTCCAGAAAGCATAGCTAAGTGTTCCTTTCCTGTGAAAAACCAAGTTGTAGCAATATATATGGACACAGCAATAGCACCGATCGGATCAAAATATATCCAATAATTTGATCCAATCCAAGCACATACCTGCAATAAATCGTCTATGATGACTGAGTGGAGGAAGGACTTCCTACACTCAGTGGTCGTAGGACAAACGAAAGGTAATGAAAACAGCGATCATTTAACTACAGATTTTCATAAAAATAAATATAAAATAGCATAAAATATCGAAAAACTAACTACTACAAACTCACCATGGCGACTGTATTTGATATACAGTCATTCCAATGGTCCTGCGCCAAAACTGCCACTGAAGAATTATAATCAAATCTAGAAAAAAAAAAAAAAATCAAAAAAACCATGTACTCTTCACAACACCTTAACATCCGTGAAAAATTTAATAGAATTATCCAATTGCTGAGAGCAATGTATACCATAACAGGAGCACAACAGCATGTTAAACATGACAAAAAAACACACTTCATGATACCAGCTATCATAATTCTAACTCGACTTAAGTTGATATGAAACTTCTAAAAAAGTGTGCTAACTTTTTACACAGAAGCATGAGGGCGAACTTGATGAATATAATAGCAACCATAATGAATAATGAAACAATATCCACTCTTGGGTTGACCGTATCATGGACAACTGACTCTAGCGACTGCACTACCATTTGAACTGACGCCACTCCCATTATAACACTTACAATTATCTATAAATATCTTCTGCTAGAAGTTCCAAATCTATAGAGGGGAATGGGTTAGGAAATAAACTGTTAAACCATTCCAACTAACGATCACTGGTAATAAAGCTAGAGCTGATGAATTGAAGAAATGAGGTGTGAATGAACCAACCAAGGCGATAGGTTCCAAACGTGTTCTCCCTCTAGGATACATGTACGGATCTCGTTTTCTAATGGCACGAGCTGTTAACCAAATGACCAAACCCGAAGTAATATCAACAGCTGAATCAACCAGCGAAGAGATTATTGACAACGAACCCGAAAGATACGCTGCTGCGGTCTGCAATTAACAAGTGAATAGCAGCTGTTAGAAGGTGGTTATCCAATAGTAGAAAAAGCAAATAGTTGGACATACGCAAGAAAACGCCATAGGAATTGATAGAAATGTTAGTAAATGTTAATACTGTAGATCAAATAATAACCTTAGCGACTGCTAACGAAACGTTAACAATAAGAGTAGTCATGGCCAACCATCTCGCTGCCTTATCTGCCGATACATTCGTTGAAGATTGTGCTCTTAAAAAATCCTCTTAGCAAAAGAAAAATGAGATGCTGAAACAACAAAACCGAAAAAAATTTTTTGAAATAGTTCCAATAATGTACCTTTTTTTTTTGACTCTCACTGCAGGCGTCTTATGTTTCTCGTTCGTTGAAGTGTTCTCTAGGATTACTTTTTCTGAATTGGAATCGTCCTCAAGCAACATCATCTTAGATTCGACACAATTTCCGACATTCTCTTCTAAATTTTGTACTTTTTGCCTCCGTCGTCGGTGTTCCTAAAGGAAAGAACACAAAAAAGTTGAAATGAAAGAAAAAAAGTAAGAGAATCGAAAATTCTACTAAGTCTCATTGTTTTAAAAGTACGATATGTCGAATATCTATTAAGGGTTATTAAAGGTAATTTAGAACTATCCAATTTAACTAAATAAATCATTGAATGAACTGTAAAGGCTAAAGGGCCACATAAGATACGGTTGTAGAAACTTGTTATACAGCAACCTACTAACAGTTAATATCTCAAACATGGATGTTAAAAGAAAAATTAATGAAAGTTAAGAAACGAACTTCAATGGCAGTGCTATCTCTCTTGAAATTCTCCATAAGATCCGACTGTTTCCGATAAAATTTGCTCACTCGTTTCGGATTTCTATTCAGTAAAAGCGATGGATGGGAGAGCATGACCCCAATGGAAGATACGCTGTTACTGCTGTGTGGAAGAGTTGCCTTTTTATCAAGTAACTGCTCCGTTGTTACATGACCCGTAATGGGACTAGTTAATCTGGAATATACACAACCAATCATCAAGTAAATGGAGGTACGCCTTAATGATTTATTATACGGCCTTTTTAAATTTAAACCTAACATATTTGCTACTTCATTTTAAACTTCAAACATTTAATATATTTAGCATTGAAAATACATTCAAATTTCACTGCTGTCATTACCATAAACTCTTTGCATTCTTTGTACTTCATTTCGGTACTAATTTTCGTCACGATGATATAGAACCAAGCAAGTGGTTCCATAACAAAGTATCACATGGGTTAACAAGTCACTTCCGCGTGCACACATCGTAATGCTCCTTACAGCTCTTCATCAGCCTTATCATAGTTAGCGATAACTAAAAAAAGATTGCATCTGCTGCACTTAAAACTGATAAGGAACAGGCTAGATCCAGTTCGGTTAATGATTAATATATACTTAATAAATAAAGTTGGTATTTTAAAAAAGTCCCTTAAAAGTTTTTCAAATTTCCATATGTAGAGATAATACATATGAGTTAATAATACGCATGCAAATGTAAAACTGTTTATTTACAGTTAATTTATTAGTATTTCACTTCTCTTATCGCTTTCACATTTTCTCATAGTTGAACAGAAATTGCTATCAACAGTGATGCGCTGCTCTTAAAAGATGAATTTAAAAGAGAACTGCCAAACCAAAATGACCACCTTACATACTCAGTTTATTCATTTAAAAAAGAAGTTTACACGGCATACAACATAAATAACGTACACATTTCCTTCCCTTATTAATATAATAAAGAAGGCAAGAAAAGTATGCAGGAAGTCTTATCATCAAGGTGTTATTTCTTCGTTTGATCCTGATCTCATATTTTATAAAAACTCTCAGAGCATGAATAACCTCAAATGGATAACTCATATAGAAACAACTAATACCAACGATAGTTAACTTACGCATTTTCGTCATCTTCACTCGTTTCTGCCTCATCGTTATCGTTGAAATGAGAAAGTTTAAAAGCCACCGGCATATTCATTTCCTTCATACCATCTAATGTTGTAGCACCGTTTATACTGGTCACCCGTAATGTTGATTCTTTACTTGATCCATCACCGGCCATTCCTTTGAAATATTTTTCTTAATATTCTCTGAAATATTTTTTTCTTCATTTACAAGAAGGCATATATCATGCTTGTACTGATGTATCCTAAACATGATACGTCAACTTTCCATCACTCAAATACTGAAGAACAATTAATAGAATTACTGAAAACATCATCTCATACTCTCTGATAATTCCGCTCTTCAATTGCAATCCGCCAATTACTTTTGCGATTCGAGCACTAACCCAATTAATGAGAAGAGAACTAATTGATAGAAGGAGTTTGTCGTTAATTTATACTATCATGAGGATGTGAACCGATCTTAAGCGTGCAATGTTCCCAGAAGCACTAGGAAATATGCGATATTCCTGGTGATAATTAAATGTTCAACAGTTCCGGAAATTACCAAAGATCGGTTCGTATTTTATGTTTCATCTAGTGAAATGAGGAACTAATTGAAGTAATTAAGGATTAACTGTTTTCAATACGTTGCGTCATTTCTGATCACTCTAACTATTTGTTCAGAAATGTTGCACCACAAAAGATATTTGTTCAGTTACTCAATTAATCGCAAGTTCATTTTCCGCTTCCTTCAAGTACCCGTTGATCATGATCGGATAGGATATCAATTCCTTAGATTTCCTATGAAGGTCAAGTCATCGACGGTTTGCATTGCTTCATGTTGTACATGCGACGATATATTCTTTACTTGCATCAAGCTAATAATTCTCGAAGAATAATTAGTAGCATGGATTACCCTTACATTCAGGCAATAAGTTTATCTTACACTCGATTACAGCCAAACTTCAACTTCTCCAGAGGAGGATCTCAAATAGTAGACTATCTTCATCTGCTTCTCTCTGGCTACACGTCCGTTATAATTGTAAATGTTGATAGAAATCCACTAATATATTTAAACTCTTCATTAACATTATCTTAAAAAATAGGAAGGAAGTAGGAGTGGCGAACAGTATTAAAGTGAAGATCAAGACTGATGATGCAAGCAATTCGTAAAGAGGAGGAGCATAAATTGATAATTGCCAATTGCATGTTGAAAATGACGGGACATCGACTGATGATCGATCGAGTCTTGTGATGCTATCCTTTATTCCGTTCCGTAAGTTTTCTGTTCAGAACAAGCTTTTGACAGTGAGCACTGTCTCATTTTGCATAGGTGATGATGTTTTCTCTGCTTGAAAATTTATTTGAGAAGCGATGCTCGCAAATAATTTCCAGGAAGCATTATATGAAATAGCACGAGTTGTCACGAATTGTCCGGTCTTACAATCAATACATCTGTTTGCGGTGACGCATCAAGCATTCAACTTTTTTTTCAATTTAGATAAAATAATGCTTCCTGGTATTATATGAAATAGCGCTGGTTGTCAAGCATTATATGAAATAGCACGGGTTGTCTGCGTAGATTCTGTTGAACGCGGATTTAAACCCTTTCATCACAAAACTAGAAGTTAAGCAGTGAGTGGTAAAAATAATATAATAAAAACAATCTACACTGAATAGAAACTATTATATCAATTTATCTATATTGAATAGTAACTATTATTTCAATGATTTCATCGATGACGAGTCTTTTTAATGGCCAATATATCTCAAGGAAAAACATACCTGAAAAATTGTTCAGGTATGTTTTCCCTACCAATTCAATGCATCATTTATCCACTCGTTGTATATGTACTGCGCAGATTCTATTCAACGCGGATTGGAAACCCTTGAAGGATTCAAGTCTGGAAAATCTGAATAAAAAAGCATCACTGAGAAGGCTCACTGCAAAGCAAATGAAACAGGTATAAAGAGATAAAAAGCTAAGGAACGAATCGGATGTGAATTGTTAATGATAAGGTCAGAAAATGACTAGCGTTGAATCATAGTTCTGCTTCATATCCTTCAAACGATTAATAAATGAAGAGATTAATTTCTGCATCCAAAACCAATTGGTCGATAGAAATCTAAAATTTTTTCAGAACTTCATCATCCACAGATGCCGACTAACATATAAAGGATAGAATTTGAAGAATATAGCTTGCTCCGTGCAGCGCTGTATACTTATATATCGATCTTTCTCTTATAAGGCGGATGATAGCAATTTTACAGAATTGATCTAAATTTGTCATTTAATGATATTCCACAGAAAAGCCAGGAAGGAACATGGTATATACATCTTGATCACGAGAGTCAGTCGGAACAAACATTGGACAAGCAATCTTAGGAAAGCATAACTGAAATATGGTTTAATTGAAAGCAAGGATACGTCACAAATCTGTAGTAAACTCTCTCCACTACTTTATTAGCTTTGCTAGCATTATTGACAAAGTTCACTGTGATCTTCGACCTCAACTTTTAAATGTATCTGCTTTGTAGCATTAGATGCTTTAACAATATACATAATAAAGGTCTGCTGACCCTGAAACATCCCAGTAGTGTTAGTAATGCAATTCTCTATTAATGAGATTGTGTAAGAAAGGATTATTGGAACTGGAACAGTTATTTTTATTAATAACAAAAATGCTAACTGTATACTTCCGCTAACTTGAATATTCAGAATGTTCCTCGTGGTATTCTCCCCCTCTTTAGGCTTCTTCCTTCATTTCTTTCTTCTCTTTTCCAATAACTATACATTTGATCGATTCGCTTTTTCCCGCTTTTGTGTTTCATCATGTGTTGCTACTTTAGCTGCTTTTATCAACGGATATGTTCCCCTCCTACATACTCCCTGAAAAAAACTAAGAATTCAGTAAGTGTGGTGAAGTAGGGATAGAAGGAAACGGACAATTTGATATAATCTTATAAGCTCTTATATCAAACAACACCTTATAATCATCGGATGCTAGGTCGTATATCATAATACCGGCAAGGTTGTAGGCTTTCATATAGCTCGCCTTTGAAAATATTGTTATTGGATTTTCTAGTCCCAACCATTGCCGATTACCACCGTAAATATATGCCGATCGTGTCTTCTCATCAAATACATATTTATAATTCTTTGTTTCCGTTAGATTACACACCTCAAAAGAAGTTTTCTAAAAAACTGAAGCATTACGAAAGGAGATGGAGGCGAGAAGTTTTGTTGGAAGCAGGCGTTAGAGTGACCAACTGATAATTGATGACTAATTGACTTATAAAGTATCGTCATGACTCTATTTCCGATGTATCCTTCCACAATATTTTTCTTTTACTAAAACAGTCAAAATCGACCAGATCTTTAATATAGCTTTCTTTCCAGTAGTGCTAATAATTCGCCAAATGCGGTTTTTATGACTCTTCTAAATCCTAATTCATCCATTTATCAAGCATTGTTATTTGAATGACTGATATTAATTGGATGCCAAATTGCACTTCTTGATTTGTTCCAGGCTAGAAATGGGCTCTATGGCATTTAACAGTCCACTTTATACTGCGATAAGATATACGAGACGGATTTTGTGCAAGAATGAATAAATATACTAGGATTAGGATTTTATATGAAAAATACCTCAACAAACGGGTAAGTGGCACCAATATTCGCATGCCCGATAGCTGGAGCGTAAAGAAAGTGAAGGTATTTACTGAGAAGTGTATAGCCGCGTCCGTAAGTGGGTATACCGAATACAGTCTTGTTGGCCCAGAGACCCTTTTTTAGCCAATGTTGTGTCGAGTAATCCTGCAATAACAATCATTTCAGTTTCATTTTAAGTCTGATATTACAACTCTTCCATGACAAGATCAGTTGCAAATTAACCGAATTCATTTTGCCGAGTATTCCAAATTCATACAATTTACGAAACAGTGGCGCATTGAAACCTGTGCAAGGCTCCAGCTTAGAATACATATGGAAGTCGTAGTTCATAATTTGCACATAGTCCAGATATCTGAAAGAAAATTATCTGTGCATTTGTTTAAGGTTTCTAGTTCTGTTTGTAATTAAGTTGAACCGGTTCACTCGATGCACTGGTAATCAGAGACCTACGGCATAAATTTAAGAGTGGGGAGACTAGACCTTAATATATACAAAGGCAGAACTAAGTATGAAAATATGACTTGTTGAATGGAATAACATCATAGGCCTTATCAGCGATTGTAGCAGGTGCAGCTACTGCCGCACTTAGCAATAGGTTAGATTTGACCCGGTCGAAACTTTCTCGTAGTTCCTAAAAAGATTAGAGAATATTAATCGATATGATTAATTTAACTCTCAAAAAAGGATCTTTTCGGAAAGAATAAGAAGTTACAATAATGCACAAAGGGCTAACTTCGATAAGGACAGATAGACCTTTTCTGTCCGTAGGTTTTGCATCTCGACTCCATACCGGGAACTCCCAATCGATGTCGAAACCGTTGACTTCGTTCGTCACCAAGTACTGTGTTACATCTTCTACCAATTTTTTTCTTAGTTCATTGCTTATTATCTGAAAACAACAAAGCTAACCTTGCCTTTACTTCGTTAATATTTTGATGCTTGCAATGGAACTATCAACATACTCTCCCTTGGAGTAAGCATTCTGGAGAAGAATCATTGATTTGATATTAATTTTCGAGAATTCGAAAATAATTATAGTTGAAAGTCCAAACTACAACGTATAAAACGACTGCGTAGTGCCAAAGCACAACAAGAAATGTTTCAAAAAAAAAAAAAAAAGAAAAGAAGAGTGAAAGCAAAGTTTAAAAAAAAAGGGGAAGGGAGGTTTCAGACAAAAAAGATATCGAAAAAAGTTTTCAAACGAAAAGATAGAGAGTTGTCTAATATAGGGAGTCTGAACCACCGAATATGACCTGAAGCAAACGTTGCAATCAGTCAAAATATCGCATATATCACCATATGAAAAATAAAGTAAGACGATGAAAGTAATGTAAGAGCGCAAACTTACGAGATGTGACATACGGCTATTGATTGGTGTAAGGGTAATCAACAATTTGGGAGATGATCGTTGACCATGCAACCTTTCTCTCACGGTAGCTATTATTGTACTGCTAGGTAGGACAATATGATAATGTTCGTCAATTGTACAAGAGCCGATCAAATTATAATGAGTGCACAGATTTTCTTCGAAATAGCTTACAGGTGGATTTCCTTCCCTTAAGTGATACATTAACAGCGTTTAATGAAATAACTAACATTTAAATGAGTTTAAGAATATTGATATCTTCTAAACGTACAAATTGAACTCATCAAGTAGATTATAACTGATAAGCTTTTGCCATAATTAGATCAAGCATTATATATTTTAAAAAAAAGAAATGATAATACGAAACAAAGAAATAAGAATTACTGGAAGTAGCAGCTTATAATTGGTTGAGATTGCAGGATCGAAAGAATATGTACAGCATAGATAATTACTAGTGATAGAATCATCTGAAATTCAATATTAATTTACTATAAAAATGCTACTTCTTTTGTCTTCAATGAATGATTAGCCAAAACAAACCATCATCAATCAAACTTTTAATGCAAACAGCTTAACGCTATACCTTTGTTATCGTTGCCGATATTAGCTATAATCATAAGTACTATTTTATTGCAATAATACATAAGTATTATTGCAATAATTTAAAGGTAATGAAGAAATAATTATCTCTTTGCTAAATAAACATTCAGTGACATATTTGACAAAATTTTATAAGAGTTTCAACAGGATAAAGTTGAAGAAAAGGATCGAAAAAGCACACCAATGTTTACTGATAACGAATCGTTGCATTTTTTTAAAATTTAGTTCCGAAATGAGAGGAGCACTTTGTAGGAAGATGTTAAGTTTGGCACACATGCACAGTAGAGTATTGGCCAATCCGTCGCACTAAACATGATTCTAGCACAAGCATGTTGTGGTTGCATCACGAACATGCAGAGGCATGATTAAGCAGTCTTTCTAATTTCTTATCTGAATGAGCATTTTATTATCATCCCCGCTATCACTAATTGAAAATGATAGTGACAACTTCGAATAATCTCGACAAGCATGTAATAATATGGCTATGATCAAAAACAATCCGCTGATTGCTGGGGTGATATAGTTACCCACCAATTTTTCTGTAAAATTTGTCAAATGCGTTTGATAAAGTACCATTATTCATCATCCGAGAAGACTTTTCGATATGTCACAATGTTTGCATAACTTTTCAAATGTTTTACACCTAGATAATGCTACTAAATTAAGCAAATAATGATAGAAAAAGTTGTTTTCCACAATAATAACTAAAGAAACTTCAATTTAACTTTTAGATGTTATTTTCTGTTTCGTATCTTTCCGGTAAATCAGTAATTTTTAAATATTACTGAAATAGACTTCTCAACCAAGACGTTTGCTGAACACCTGACATGAAACAGCATTGCCCCCTTTTTTCGTTCATCATTTAGCTTAAACATTTGATTTTATTTTCAAACCATTCATAACAACTCTTTACAAATGAACTTGAGCTACTGAAAACTAATAATGATAAGTATATGCTAACACCGTTACCACTAGCAAGAAAAAAAAAAAAAAAAACGTCCAACTGAAATCCATTTTCAGTGCGTCAATCAAAGAAAGTGGCTTATAAACATCAAACAAATAGCTGCTGCTGTTAGCCAGAAGCAAGCTTCCAAAACATATGACTCATATGTCCAGGCTTGGAGAGTGTAATCCAACGATTTGCTGCATCATTACATGCGGGTTCAATCATAATATGCAGATGAATTCCTGTCCAAACTAAATGAACTTTGTGAGTCATCGAACATTTTCCTTCAAAAATTTAAGAATAATTCAGTTCACTGAACTGAGTCAGCATCAGCTTCATATGACTGTCATATTTACATCTCACTCTCAACAGTGCTGCTATCAAAGACTGCTATATGTTTACTATTCTAACTATACTGAATACATATTTGCTTGCATTGGCGTCTTAACATTACTGTAGTCTTCACTATTTTCTTACTATATCTTAGTGTGGATAGAAATAATCATTGCTCATAATGAAAACTAACTGCAATGATATCAGTCCATCCATGTAAACATAATGTGTAGACGAGGCATACACCAACGATTCCTTTCAAAAATTCCTTCAATCCTTGCATGAATACCAATTCTGGACTATCAGGGTTTTTTTAGTCTTCTGAGACAAATACCGATATTGTTTAACTGTCGATGAATGATTTTACGTCACATTTTTTCAGTACTGTAACGAACCAAGAAGTTAACAAAATGGCAAAAGAAAAAAGAAAAAAAAAAAAATTGGCAGAAAGATTGACAGGAATGGAATAAATGAGAACTTCTAGTATTCCTTTTACATTTCACTTTCTTCCCAATAATAAGAGAAATTACCATTTAAATAATCGATTAGCTATGTATTGATGTGTTGCAGCAAAACGAGGCAATCCGATAGCGTGAAATTATGTCAGCAGTCATCCTAAAGTATAAAGAAAGTACAAATAAGTTTTCCGGCATAAATAATCTTGTCATGAGCACCAAATCGGATCATCACCAGTTTATTTGCGCAGAAAAGATTCATTTCTCAATGATCATTGGTTGAAGATGACGGATTTGACTCCAAATTAAACATATTTTTCGTAAACTTACAACCAATTTTAAACCACGATATGCATCAGCTTTTAAGCATGAGTTGAATGCATACCACAAAAAAGACCAATCAATTATTTTACGAATTGTCACATATCTTTTATCTAGGAATATTGACAAATTTATAATATCCTCCTCTCCAAGAAATTCTCTGTATTCTTTACGAAACAAACTCCTCTGATATATTACGCAACTTATATTATTCTTTGATATTAAAAGAAATTTAAAAATTTTCCAAAAATATCGGAAACATTTTCCCATCAAAGTCGTATATTTTACAGCAAATATTTACAATATCCTTCCTTAATGATCCATACTCTACTTCATTTTAACACACCAATTGATTGAGCTGTTCTTTTAATTAATTCAGCTTATTCCTATTCACATGTAATATATATACATATATATGTAAAATATAAAATATGATAATATAAATGATATCATATAATACTCTAAAACATACTTCGATTTGTGTTATTCGTAAAGGAAATTATCTCTTACGTACAACATTTACGCACGTAAAAATAAACTTCCATAGCAGAAAATACGTCAATTACAATAAACGTCAAAAAAAAAAGACTCGCTACAATGCTGCAACAGTCTATCCTATCTTATAACGATTTAGATTGCATGCGGTAGATTATTAATCCGACAGGTGTGATAATCTAGCAGGTACGGATATATTTTGGCAAAAATATCATAATGATATATGTCTAATTTATGATTATTTATATAATTAGAGAATTGTAAATTGATCATATCCATCTAATGTTAGAATATGTGATATGTAATAATATTTGTTGTTCTAATTGTATTATGTAACATCTTTTGATTGATCGTTGAAAACATTATGTCCTTCTATAAGTGCAACAATCGTAGGCATAAATTACATTACTATGTGGTTGTTGTTGTTGCTGTTTGTATCACGAGAATTACTAGTTGATTGATTTGTAGTAAATAATGTGGGAAAATATATGCATTCGAAAAGAAATAATCGTGAGATAATTCCGGCTTAAATTTTTTTTTTTCAAATCTAATTCACATAAGAGAGTGTGAGTGATTATTGAAATTAACGTGTATGAGATGAAAGAGTGTTTTTTTTTTTTCACTAAATTAATTGTAGATGGAAGATGATAACGCTATTGATATCTACAAATGGATGTTTTCTACTAACTACGAAAATAATTTCTATGGTCAAATGGAAATGGAAAGTAATGGAATGTTAAAGAAAGTTGAAGTCAGTTCTAATTTCAGGCTACTACTGTCGTACAGAAAAGAAAATATTGTGAGAGTATTGATCGTCTAGTTTTGTAACGAGAAGTTCTTGGAATTTTAATATTTTTCAAAATTAATTTATGAAGTCAATTGAAAACGCTATGAAAGGGCATCAATTTCAAAGGATGCCTCTTCATCCTTAAAAAAACTTTTGAAAAAAGTGCTTTTGTTCGTCTATCCCATCTGATGACCTTCCCACCTCTTTTGTTCAACTTTCGACCTGTTGCATCCACATAATTTAGCGCATTAGCCTTTTATTAACAATCTCTAGCAATAATTTTATGCAAGAAGGATACTCACAGTTTATTTTGTTTTGAAATAGACTATTTTGTAGCTGAAAATTCGCAGTAATGTGTTGGGTGTGCGCTATTGCAAAGAAGAACCTATTGAACCAATGATTATTGTGTTAGAGAAAGTATGCTTAGAAACACTTCCGAATAAGGATGGCAGATTTCCATTCATGCTGAAATTCGATTCTGGATCAATTACTTTTTTCTCAAAGAGCGATAAGCAGCGAGAGGAATGGATGGTAAAGGTAAGAGAAATTACTAAAAGTAATTTGAAATAGAGAGGTAGACGACTTACCTATGGAAAGAAAGGAATTAATAGGAAAATATAGACTAGTCAAGTAACTGAACAGAGCTCTTTTGATGATTTGGGATTTCATCCCAGATTAACATTTGCTTCTGCCATTGGCCAGTGGTGTAACTTTCTGTTGAAATAAAAGAAGGTACTCTTATTGTCCTTATTAAAGGTAATGGAGTTATTTATTTCAGATATCAACTTGTTCGCATAGAATGGCTCAAGCTGAGCTTGATGAAATAGCTGATAATTTTTTTAACACTTGCACCGTTAGTGCTTTTACGCCTCCTGCATCGAACTCGATGAACTCCTTTTACCTGACCAATCCCGTGAGGAAGACTTATAAGTTCTCTATTTCTCAGGTACGTTATTTCCATTCCATTGCTTATTGTTTTTTCGTTGACCTCCTTTAAGACACAAATAATTATTTCTGATGTTCGGTTCCGTCGTCAGTTGACATACTTTACCACTCTAGTGACTTACTATAATGCCAGTGTGGTGATTTGCCTTGATGATTTTTTGCTATCCTCTCATTTAAATCCTTTCGTTTTCATTTAGTTATTGTTTAGTAGGGAAATAACAACTATTTAGAATGTTAGTCTACACTCTCGAAAGATCGTATGCGAAGAAGTGATGTGGGAAAGTAAGCTGTGCACAACATTACCTATACAGCTGGTTAAATTATACCTAAAATGGTGTAATGAAATGAGTGAACAGTTGAAGAGCCGTTTGTGGTGTGTACCTAACGAGTATCTGGATCCAGTTCACGACTGTCTTAGGTAAGCTGTACTTGATTTCCTTAGATAAAGATTATTCTTGACACCTAACTCGCTTCCTTTCTATTTGGTTCTACGCTTGCATTCCCTAAATGTCGCAGACTTCACATATTTCTCCTTTATAGGCATTTGTCCGCCAATCAAGAGATCTTCATGGATTCGTTGGAATTCCTTGAATCCTATGCGGGCCCCTCCTTTCGTTCCTCCACAGAGAAGTTCCGTGTTGCGTTCGCATCTGTACCTACTAATTTACATCTGCAACAATTTTCCGTTGAGGGACATTCCTATAGTTACCTCACCGTTGGTACTGCCAGTGCCATTCCTCTTCGTTTTGCGGTAAGACTTACTAATATTGTATGAGCATACTGAAACTGTTATTGTGCTTTCAGTGGTATTTTTTAGCATGGTGGTTTAACAAAACAACGCGTCTCGCTTTGTAGTTCAGTGAACAATCCAAAACAAGTTGATCATATCCTCGACTGCCGATTTTATCGTAGACGTCGAGTTCTGCAAGCTGCAAAATGTACGATTGGTGAATTGTCAAGGAAGATCGAAACTGAGTGGCATATTTTAGACTTTGGTAAAGTAGACAAAACTGGCATACAGTTAATGGCCGATATAAAACAAGTGCGTATTATTGATGCAAAGCAGAAAACATGTCTCATCATTTTTATAATCTGATTGTCTTTAATACTACACTTTAATAGAGCTGCATTATGACATTCATGTTTTAAAAAATAATTATTTTTCATAGTTGTAGACCATGTATTATTGCTTTTCAGCTCCATGAAAATTTAATTGATTTAATTGGTTCCTTCCCAGTTGTGTCTACATTAATCGATTATCTCTCCCATTGGTCTCGAACGCAGAGTTCCACCACACGATTATCTCTTGAAAAGGTTTTGTTTGACTCTGTTTACAACATGTACGGTGCCATCAACGGTATCAGCTGCCGTATGGTGAAGAATGGTACAGTTTAAGAAATACTAAGCTTCGTTTCTTATTCATTATTCTATACTCTATAGGTGATGTATTTAAAAAATTGCTGTAACAAAAGGTGATTCTGACTTCTAGAGAAGTGCAACTAGTAGAAGTCAAGTCAGTATTATGGCACTCTGCGTTGTTGGTTTTCGTTATTTATTGCTATCTATTCAAAATTTTTTCAAAGGAAACTTCCTGTTTCTGCATTGCGCAACACATGTAGTATATTAAGCTTAAATTTGGTTCTGGCATACAGTATTATAAACTGCTTAATGCTATTCCAGGAAAGACATGCTATACCGGACGGTTTGGATAGCCAGCTCGACACAATAGAAGCTTTTCTAATTAGTTTGAATACTAAAATGGCAGTTATCGATTCTGTGCCCAATAATGAAGTAATAATTACTTCAATAATGTTATAGACTGGTTGGAATTTCCGAGACATTTGTTACCACTCTCATTACTTTCTGCAAAAATATATACGAATATTTGTTTTATAATTGATTCAGTTACAATTTTAAGATAACTCATTAAAATAGTTTTCAGGATATCAGGAAAGAGTACGTAAAGAATGCAAGACAGACCTTTAATTCTGTTCTTGACGCACTGTTGCAGTTGACGGAAACTCTTCTTGATGCTCAACTTTTAGGTAGTCATTTTAGATATTTGGATTGTGCATGGAGTTATTGTTTAGATATATTTATATATGTTAGACTGATTTGGTAAAATATTTACGTTTACAGGTTTGGTTTTGGCACTAAAAAAGTCCAGTGACTGCCAACTGTACTTCCATATCCAACTAAGAAGTGATCTGGTATTGTCTCAAGCAATTACCATAGTGACAACTGGATTACTAGCCCTTTTGGAGCAAGAATCAACGAAGCTACCGGATTGGTCTACTATTTCTCCACTTTTCACTGTGAATGTTCTAACTTTTATTTCTCATAAAATGAAGCATAGCTTTTGCTAAATGGCCATTTCTTTTTTTTTTATTTTATAGGTGTTTTCCTTTCTGTCTTGCTATGGAGACGAGCGAGGCATGATGGAAGATGCAAGGGAATGTTGGGCATCCTTACATGACCGAGTTTTATTCAAATTTCTACATGCTACCTCATCCGTTGCGTCAGTTTGCGTGCCAACGGTTAGTGGCGATCGCTCGAAACTTATCGTCCACGTGCCTCTGCCGCATAGTGTATATCAGGTGTTTTCCTTTCGCTAAATTTATATCTTGGACATATTTTTATGTGCTGAATTTTATAATTCAGATGAATCAATTTTTAAGAAACTTTTTCATTTCTGTCAGTGATATGTAATAGTCATTCAGAGTTTATCGGAACCTCTTCAATCGGGCTGTACATTCAACGTGAATGCTGTGTTCTGGAATCTGGGCATCAATCATGAAGCCACATTCTCTCAATCAATCGCTGGTGATAGTTCATTGGAGCAGTCCATAAATCTAGTTGCTGTTAAAGCGTTGGCCTCCTATGCTTTGGCTCTGAAGGATGCATCGCACACTGCTGAAGAGCTTGTTGCCGAACTTACTGCCACCGTAAAATTCTTCTTTCAGTATTAGATTTCTGTCCGTGCACCTTAAGTTTATACTATCAGTTTTTCCAGTGACATCTCTATTCATTCCGACCGTCTGAATTATAGGTAGAGGCAAATCCGACCAATAAGAACATATCGATCTTTCGATTAGTGATGGCTGCGAACGCTGCGCTTCATGGAATCGCAGTACTCTGCTGCAAGAGTGGGAAAGATCGTACCTCGATGGCCATCACTTATGAGGAGGGGCGAATCATACGTGAGAACTGCGGCGTCACTGCTGAACAGGTAATTATTTCAGTGTCATCCATTTTGATGGGCATTAATGCAAAATTCATTCCTTATTTTTATTCACTGTTACAAAATCCTTTCTGAACATTTTGCGGGTGACAATAGTCGCGTTTAGCCAATATCGAAACACATTGAACTTTTATTCCTCAAGCTTTATTCAGTCGAAAAAAACTAGGACGTGTAGACCTTTGTCTTTTTGATTAACTATTAACTAAATGGTTCGAACTGCGAAAATTTCATGGTCAGAGAGTCGCTGGACGGAATAATTTGATAACCCATGTTTCAACTTGTTTAAGGAAACCTATATACTTTCATACTCTATCCACGTTCCTACTAGCGAAAATTCAAGATTAGTTATATATATATATATATATATATATGCAGAGATCATTAGTTAAATGTTTTATAGCTATGTTTCCCATACTGATTAGCGTCGTTTTTCCACGTACGTGAAGGTCAATATTATTTTGCCTTTTCAGATGGGAGAAATGATTGTTTGTCTGCGTCGAGAGGGTGTACGACGTGAAAATTGTCGTAAAAACATTGGAAAAGCGTTGTATTCATTCTCACCTTTCCAAATGAATTTCATTCCCAAAGAGTTTCGGCCTCCCTCGGGCACTTTTGCACAGGGAATTGCCAGCTGACCTATCACTTTTTCGTATTTTATTTTCTTATATCACTTGTATATTCCTTTATCATACTGTTATTATCATCTTGAATCTATTTATTCTCTTATAGAAATATTCTGCATAGTAGGTAAGTTTGAAGATTATTCCAAATAAACCGTTCAGTTGCAAACTGGCAACTGTCGATATTTATTAGTTACTTCTTTTATCATACGCACAGTTTGTGCATTACTGTGCCTTCATAGGTAAATTTTGAATGCTACATAATTATTATTTGGACTGTTTGGTTTCTGTTTTCCTAAATAATCTAATCTTACTGTTAAATGAGCGCGGGAAAAGCCAGTTGCTTCGAAGCAAAATGAGAATCTTCCTTGCAAGTTTCGAGCGATCTGAGATTACTCAGTGTTGCTTATTCGCTTTTTAACTCAAGCGTACCTTGTATGACAAACCGATTTTCGTACAGAATGATGCAAGCGCAGACTAAATGAGCGTAAATATTTGATTTAGGATCTGGCCGCTTGTTCGTGACATCAAGATCATCCTTCATGAGCGGTGTTACCAGTCTTAGAACTTTTAACTTGATGTCTATCCTGCCGTATGAATAATAGGAATTTGAGCCAAATTTATCTATGATTAGGATATTTTAACTTGCTATCGGGTCATCTATTCATGCTTTAACTTTTACACTGTGATCATTGTGGCAGCTTTTTCACTTTTTTCATGTTTTTACTTACTGTAATTTCTATATTGTTGAACCTTAACGGAGGTCAATAAAGATCCGTCCAATAAGGCACCAAATATTTAGATACTGCGTAATGATTGATAATGTTGTTGCAATTGAGGTAGCGTATTCAATCTTGACCTGATATGCCACAACGTTATGATATTCATATGCTTCATTATTTTTACGAAAGATTTTTTCCAGTCACTTTTACTAGGTTCTAATTTAAAATTGTTCATCTTAAAATATCTGCATTATTTCGACTTGGATTGTTAGTATTCATATATTCCAGAAGTAATTTTTAAATTTTTGAGAAATTAGTACGTCAAAATCTTTTAATAGCATTTTTCCATATGAAGATGCAACTAACATCTGCTGTGAACTTTTTGGACTTCCAAAAAATTAAATTCAAATTCATGATTCAGATTTGTATAGCCAATGCATTAATGATTGGGGATAAGGATTTCGTAAAGTAGGAGTAATTTTAAAAGAAAGATAAAGAATTAAACATCTTTTTTTCATGGTAGATGAAACTTTTCTCAAATTGAAATCCCTAAAATGTTTAGACTGGCTCAATTATTGATAGTAACTCGTGGAATGGTATGTTTCAACAAATTGTAGGAAAATGTAAGGAATTGAAATTAATAACATTGTAAACACCTTCAAGCTACTATACTTTACATCCGTTAAGTCCTTTCTGATCAATTAGAAAAATGACTCTAAAACGTATGCAGTAAATATATTAGTTATAAAGATGTATTTAATTTTAAGGGAGATATGTACATACATCTGCAATATGTATGCAAATATACATGGAGTATGATTTGAAAAAGAAAGTAAATTCATTTTCATGATTCGAATTTGTATAGCCGATACAATGGAAGCAAAAAGCAAATCGATAATCGTAATATTCAACATTCTGGAATAAATATGTAAAAATGAATCCGTGAGTGAGAGGTTTATTTTTGTAAATTCATTTAAAAGACAAGAAATTCGGGGAACTCTAGCTAGCGTTAGAAATTTTTTTTTTCAGGACTCTATTCTGTTCAAATTTTTGCTTCATTGAAGTTTGGATTTTTTGCGTTCAATCCGCGTGTAAATTAGGTTGGAGATTTTATTTTCCGCTTGTCAAGTTCTATATTTCTTGGTATGTTGATTAAATGATTTAATACCGCTATTAACTTCCGCATATCTTAATGTCACACTTTAAATTTTGAGATTTTAATAGTCTTTGACAAAATCAAAAAAAGGATTAGAAAACAAAGCAATCATCAAAATAAACATAGGGTACTGACCGTCTAAAACGGGAAGATAGTCCAGACTATATTTAATTTAAATATTTAAAAAGAATGGAAATATTCTTTGTATTAACGGGAACGAATACTATCACCACAAGCATCAAAAATTGCAGCATTTAATTATCAAAAACCAAAAAGTAAGCATATATTATATGAATAATATAGTGATGAAATAATATAAATATAGTAATAACAATGAGGATTGAGAAATGTGTGAGTAACTTTACTAAATGTTTAATCAATAAAAGATGTTCGATTTAACAAGCGACCAATAAATGTACAATATAATAGGCTGGAATTCACAATTTTTCAAATGAAGATATATCGAATTGATAATAAATGTGTTATCTTGAAATCTGTGTCATGATTAATTATCAACAAAAGTTCACGTTTCTGCTACTAACGTGAATTCATTACTTATTCGCACTACCCGAAATATCGATTCATTCTGCCAACTTTCAATAACCTGAAAACAAAAAACGACCTTTCCACGGGGGTATCATCATTGCTGCCATAAAAGCAGCATAATTAAATTCCAAATGTTGGTTTTTTCAAGTCCAAAAATAACAAGATACGATAGTGAACAAACCAGCTTTTAATAGTGATGCTTCAGTGTCTAGTATATTTCAAAACCCTAGTTGAAAATAACGATGAACAACCTGATCGGTAACACGGATCAGAATGTCACGTGGTCCACGAACAAATATCTGTCTCACTGCAACACCAGTCATTTTTTCCATTTTCTCCTTTAATTCATTCAAAGTCCCATCATACAGTTTCATCATGTTGTATATGTTGCTTCCTTCTATTGCTACATAAATGGTTACTTGTGGTTCAAGCGCTCTAAATATGCTTTTAGGCATTTCAAGTTTTGACAAAATATTGAGCAAAAATAAGATAATACAGCTTTTTCTTCCATAAAAATATGATATCAGGAAAATGAAAATGAGCTTTTCAACCGACCTAGCAAAATGCAACGGAAGCAAACAAAACTGTAGCTATTTATGTAGAATAATTACTTTTTACGTAAGGCCTGGAATAAACGTAATGCTTCAGATTTATCACCAATCAAAGAAGTCAAATCGCATATACTTAGCCGAAGGATATCTTCCCCTACAAAGTAACGTCGTTTAAAATGAGGTGTGTTATTTTTTATCAAATTATTTGTTTTGAAAAACAATAAGCAAAATATATATGATGATTTATAAGCCTTCAAGAAGAAAATAGCTTTGAATCTAAGAATAACAAGCTCCGAGTATAATTAGTTCAAATATTGACGCAAAAATTGAGTTCACAATATTAGACACAATGATTATACCCAGTTTCTCGCACCAAGGAAGCAAATCACACTTCCTACTTTCTAGTTACTATAGATTATGAAATATTTTAAAACAAGTGGCAAATATGAAGACAGCAATTATTCGAAAATAAAAGCGAACCACTGTAATTGTCAAAAATATGAGCGCATTTAGTGAAACGATGCGATTCCAACCATTTCGTGATAAAAGCTGCTGAATGGTTAGCAGAAATGCGCACTTCACTAACATCGGCTTCAATTATTGAGTTTTCTCGAGAATGGTTACTATCCACTGACAAGCTACAATGCCTTTTCGCCATAACTTGTTCCATATCATCTATCGTAGTTGGAATGTGTAGAAGTCTACTTCTTCCCAATGAGGCCCCAATATAACCGATTTGTTCGCTGGGAGCTACTCTTTCTTCATTATCTACATCATAGTCAAAATCTGCACCCAACAAAAAAGTATAATCATATGATGGCTGGTATTGCTCCTGCAAATTCGTGGAATGTTTAAAAAATTGACACAATTTAAAAAGTTCCAAGATCCGGCCGCATTTGGCAACACTGCTTTTACACCTTAGATCCTGTCGCGCTAAACTCTTGAAAACATACAACTTCCGATTGAAGTAATATCGGCATTACTGCACTATTCCAATACATTACATTCTTCTAAAGAATCTATTGTGTTCTCCTTAAACAAAACTAAATCATTACGTAATGCGCTCATCCATTTCATTTACTGATTTAAAAGAAAATAAGAATAGAATAAGGAAGAGAATCTACCTGGTTCGCATGCATTGTTGCTTTCTTCCGCTCTGTTCTTCTCTTTCTTTCGGCACCACGAAGCTATAACAAAAAATATGCTAAATTCAGTTCATCTCAACAGCATATATTTTAGGGACATTTATCATCATAAAAGATTAACCTTGAAAATTTGAATAAGTGAACTATTTTGCTGCAAAAGCTCCGATGTTCTCCAACAATAAGTTTGGAAAACTAGCCGAAATGGTTCTCCCTTCTCACCGCTACTATCTGCAACTATTACCCAACTTGCACATTTTACAATTAAATAAAGACAGAACTTGGAAAAGGTGATAAGTCGTACATTAATTTAACTTGAAGTAATTCTTTCTTAGACTAATTTATTTTCTAATTAAGGAAATCTTCGGTTTATCTGCGATATACAGGGAAAGTGGACAAAACAAAAGAAAAAATAAAAGAGAGATCCTGCACAATGATCACATTGTATTACCGAACGATGAGAATAAAATGAAGTTAAACAAAATATCATTGCTATTTAATAATCAAATTAGGCTCTTCTTTCAAATAACGTAAAAGCATATAACAAATATGGTTATGCATAGTACATCGGACGAGGTTTTTTTGTTAAATTCATCCGATGTTTAAGTCACCGATAGACCAATAGTCGCAATGAATTCTATTTAAAAAGTAAGTATTGATCATTCTTAACTATCCCATTCAGTTACATAATTTATGAACACCATCTTGGTATTACGGATATCAAATACTTTTTGCTGCTAATTAGTAGAAAATCAGTTATATTGCAAGAAGAAGTTATAGTAATAGGATATTTTACCAACAAAATCGGAGCTTAAAACGAAAAATTTGATAAATAAAGCAGCATTCGGAAGCGAACCATTCCATACAAATTCAGCTGAGCGCAATGCATATTTGACGTGTGATACATTTAAACAGCGCGGCATATCTAAATATTAAAGTTCGATCGTAAAAATTACTCTAAACTTGTATAAAAATTTCCATTCTTGACGTTCTAGACATTCATGTTCCCATTTCAATCTTCAGTTATCACTCTTTATATCCATACTAAACTTACCTAGTGTGAAAAAGCGCTTTCCTGGATTTTTCGTCTTCCACATTTCCATTAAATTGTTCATCTGATAACGCAGCTTTCTGTTGTCGAAACAAATGGTTACCACTGTCTAGACATAGCCGAAATAAGTTCGTTATCCTAATAAATCCATTAAGTGCAAAGGAATCTTATACTTTCAGTTTTTTTTTTTTTTTTTTTTTTGCAGAAAGAAGAAAGAACTTTTGTAAACGAATGTGAACAATTTAAAATAAGTTTCTAACGCATACAAGGGTAAATAAAACAATTTCTCATGCTTGTTAATTTAGAAGTTGAAAGCTACATCGAGGAAATCAGTCAGATTGGAAGTTAAATCGTAAAGACATGAAGAAAACGTGTAGTAAATAACAGTGAACTTTGGATGACTATAATCTCGAAATTAAGAGATTTAAATGTTTTTACCAACCTTATAATATGACTCTTGTATATCGGAACACGGTTCAAATGCACATCTACGACATTTAATTTCATATGGTCGATTCTGGTTAAGAAACGTTACCGGCTGTTCATGTAATGGTATTGCAGCCGATGTTGGTGCCATCAGAATATATTCCAGTCTACAGTACAACACGTATGTATATGTCTGTATGGATATTTTAATTGGTCCCTACCTTTCTATTTTTCTTTCATATTTTATTAATTATTTTGATTTTCTTAAAAATTAGGTAATAATTTTTAGAAGTTTGAAAAACTAACAACTATTATTCAATTTTATTCATCTAAAACACTAGTTATTTCCTTTAATCTTCTCCGAAAGAATGTTAAAGTAAATGAATCATTTTTCATCTAAATTTAAATATAAATATATATAATCTAATTATTTGATTCATTTGGTCCTAATTTATCTGTTTTATATTCATACAAATACAAACTTTCAAATGAAATATTTTCCTTCTATCCTAGTTGTCTTTCTTTTTAACCATACCATTCTTTCAACTTCTCATCTTTAGTTTCTTACCCATACAAAAGTGATGCCAATAAAAGGAAAATTATCAAGCATTGTTGCATATCAATAGAAAAAAAAAAGAAAAACGAACGTAGCAGTAGTTGCAGGAGAAGTATTACGCCATGTGGTACTATGTGATGGCAATATAGTATTATCCGTCGATTGCCAAAGACTGCTTTCATCTTCATTCTCGTGTGAAGGTCCTGGGAGTAGATCACATGCAGACAACATCACAACATACCTAAATAATCAAATACTATTTATATCATATCTTAATCATTTCATATCGTAGCAAATTTAACAAGAAAATTCAATACTTTGATTTTTTTTTTTTTTTAAGAATAATCGAAAAGTAAATGGATAACGGTTATGATAAAAGAAATCCTCAAAAGTGATACATTATTAAGGACAATAATATAAGTTGAGAAGTTGTTTTATTGTTATTTCAGATTTTCATAAATCATAAAAATAAATACAAACATCAGCACGCATTACATATCTCGATCATCTAAATTTTTTAAAAACAACACAATACAATCCTCCCACACATTATTTCGTACATTGTTTTCTGACTTCTCTTTTGCTGAATATTTACTTCTCTATTTATTACTTATCATGAACCTCAGTAATGTCTGTAAATGTGATGATAATAACAAAATGATAACAAGGAATAATCCATATGTCATGAGGTAGCTAGCTGATAGCAACATATAACCATTCAATTCCGGCAATCTTCACCCCTTTTCAAACATCTAAATCTTACTCTTTCTCGAATATCTGTCACAAATAAGAATACCTTTATAATGTCTAATACCTTGCCTAGCAATTTATATTAGTACGTGGAAATTTAGCGTAATCTACAGCAATATTCTAAATATGAAAGGTTTGATGGAGACAAACCATAGACGTAAAACTAAAAAACCCAACAAATTATCTCGAATTAATAAATCCAATTACCAATAAACTTCGAGGACAAATTAATTTTAACTTCATTTCATATACCTAAAAAAAATTCGCTGCAACTTAGCATATCCTCTACCCTCCTACCTTTTTTGTCTCAACCCAAAACTTTATAGCAACCGACACTTACCCACTGATCTTGGAAATACCTTAACCAAAGTATGAATTGCTCGCTAACTTTTGTAAAACATGGGGAGAAACATTCATTTAAACGCAACATATTTAGTGTCCAGCAATAAAATCTCAACGAAATAGTTAACATTTTTGATAAAGCTTATCAAAAAAAGAAAATATCAAGCCATCACAGCATTTCTTCCAGCGTTTATAACAACAATATATATGCAAGAATTTTCGATAAAGTATAATATGAAAGAGACAAAGAAAAGAAGATAAACCGAAAATATCCCATCTGCCTTTTTTCTTTCTCAATAGTTGAACTTTTATCAATATCCTCTAATTATGGCTGATGTTTATATCCAAATGAATAAATAAATATTTTGCATATTGCAAGCTGCCCACTTCACTTTTTACAAGAATCCTTCTACAACAAATTACATAACAAGTTTCATTACATATCAGAAAGGTCGCCTAATGAAGAAAACACTTCCCATCTGGCATGCAACTATTTCTCTCCAGTTCAGAAGACAACAAGGAACCTTATAAGGTCAACAGTTGAACATGAGCTTAACATGTCCAAATGATTTACTGCAAGAATGCTACGAGCAGAAAGGAGAAAGTATAATGATTAGCGAAAAAAAAGGTTGACAAGCGTAATAACATTATTTCATCTGATTCTATATTTTATATGAGAAAAAAGTTATCATTATTCAGATAAGAATGACTTAACAAACAGTACAATTTATTTATTCCTGGCACTTCCTGAGAGAAGTGAACTGAAGTTAAGCTCATGTATAAATCGATTAATTAAACGCATCCAGACAAATGAATGAATATCACTATACGAATATAATCAGGCACTGTTCATTAATTATAAACACATCGTAAATAATTTGCGGGACATTCCCCAAAATATATCAGTAATACTTATTATATAATCTGCTGTGCTTCAAGTTACTCTCTTTAAGGAACCGAATTGTCAATTACTGCTGCTGTCGGTGGTCCAACAATTATTTCTTGTCTGCCTAAAAAAATGACCTCCTCATCTTGTTCACTCAAGACACTATGCAAAGCACCGAAATTATTAAAATAAATTATAAGAATTACGGTTTGAAAGAAACTTTAATTATAAAATTACAAAAATATCTTGCTTGATATGGAATTAGTAGGGGAAATTGCTGTGGACAACTGTTGTAACTGCGCATTCTCCTTCCTATAAAATGCTTCTACTTCATCGAGTTCACGGGCAAATTCTGCTTCTAGTGCCTACAATTAAGTAGATAAACCTGTATGTAGCACTATGATGCGCTCAACTTTTTAACCGTAATCCAACGCAGTATTTAGAGCTAAAAGCAAGGCTTTCCGAATTGTGGCAAATCATTTTATATACTTTATTTTCCAATTTAAAACCGTTGGCACGTTATCGGCGGCCAAAAGACTTCGTAATCCAAAGTGTTAAGTCTCGCTTTTCTTGATTCATACTAGAATATTCTTGCATATTTATACTGATATTCAACACAAAAAAAGAAAAAGAAAATAAAAAAAAAGTAAAATACCTGCTTTCTGATAGGCAAGCCAGCTTTCCAATCGGCTATCACTTGTTCATATTCTTTCTCGTACATTTCCATTTTGTTTTCCTCTGCTTCCAATAACATTTTACGTTTCTCACTCTAAACAAATTAATAATAACTGTATAAACGGTGATATTTTTGGTCTCATTGTGATGAAACCATAGAATGCATCGAATTCTTGCTACAAGGATAAAAAGATAAAAATATTGTATTCATAATTTGCTCATAATCGCAAATCATTTTTACGTACTGTAACGTGATTTTCGATACTCGTGTACTACTAGGGAAAGTACAAAGATATTTCAGAAATTCAGGCATGAGAAAAGCAGTTATGAGAACAAAGTCCATCTAGGAAAAAACCGAACTAACATGAATCTCTTCTAGTTCCCGTATAGCTGTTGCATTTTTCTCCTTCAATTCTCTCAGTTTCCGAGCATATTTAGTGTCGTGCTCTTCCAATGCATTTCGTACACGCTGCTTTTCTTTCTCTTCAAATGCTCGTATTTTTTCATTAAGCGTTGCAGGATCATCCTTCTGCAGAAAGACAAAATTTGAACTAAGCAAATAATACTCATTTTTATGTAAGTAAAACTTGAATATTTGCTACCTGACAAGAAATACGCAAACTCTCTTTGAACATAGCAATTCGAGTTTTGGATTCGGTACGGAAATCTTTGGGTAAACGCTTTTTGAAACTGGCATATAAACGTATTTGTTCCTCTTCATCCATTTCATTTACCCGGCGCATATGATCCAACTCCTGTAGTATTGGAAAATAGCAATTATTGACCGACACGAATGCTTGAATCGTATAAAAATTTACTACTATGTGTTTAAGTACCGACTCACTCTCTGATGCCGAGCAAGCATTTGAGTTCTTTGTAGATAAAAGCGATCTTTCAATTCCTGTTTGTTGAGATGATGCCGTTCAGCCAGTTGCTTCTCTTCCAGATCCCATTCTGAAGCTTCACGTGATCTAAAGAGAAATTAATAAATGAATTTTTAAAAGATATCAATTGTTATTTGACAAAAAATATTTGATGAACACGACATTTAATAAAATATAACTAAAAATGAAATGTTTCACTTAACATTCCTATCTACTGCAGTGAACTTTTCAGCAGAGCGAGTTTTCCCAAAAATCTAAACCAGAGAAAAACATATTGGGTAAAAAAAGAGCAAGCAAGATTCAGCCCAAGTCAGAAACAAAACTTCTTTACATTCATTTAATCATTTAACAATAGTTGAGATGAAAAACCTCAAAACAGCATGCTTTTGTTGTTGGAAATTTTTTTCAATTTGCAAAATCTTCATTTTATGATCCAGTTGGACACGCGTCATGCGTGCCGCTTGTTCAGATTGCTGTTCAGCAATGAAGTTCATCTCCTAAAAGATAATAATGCTTTTGATGGGCCTTGAAAATGATATATCGTTTACACAGTAATTTATGCAACAAATATTCATATAATAGTTTGTTAATGCTAACTCTCTTTTGTTGGTCGCTATCCAGCTGTTCCTTTCGCATACGATAGCAATCTTTACGTTGACTTTTTGGGACCGTGTCCATTTCTACTTTGAGGTCGCGTTGTTCTTGTCTCAGTTGTTCGCGAAACATACGTAATTCGCGTTCCTAAAATACAGCAGTAATTTAAAAAACGACTGATGTAGTAGGTCAAAATTTGAAATTCGACTGGATACTTCATTTGACAATGGCATCCACATAGAGGTATCATATTGATAAATCCTCTAACGGTCAGTGCACATTTAAGTAAAAATATTCAGAAAAATTTGATTATAATACAACTGAAAGTAATAATAAGTATAAAGAAGGTTGGCACCAACCTGATCATTCTGCATTCTCTTTAATGACTGCTTCATATCTTCATTATGTATTTCCTCACACTCTTTTAACTGCCTTTTCTGCGTCCTGGCCAACATTTGCAACTCAATGTCAGTTTTTTTGTAGATATTCTGAAGTAACCAAGATAAAAAATTTGGCTCAGAGTATGTCGAATAAATTTCATACAAGGAAATAAACAATTTTTGCAATAAGCTATAAGAATTATTCTATCTTATCTCGTTTCCTACACCACTATAGACACATACACAATTTACATTTAGAATTAAAAACTAAACAATTATTCAAATTAATATAAATCACACAAATTATACGCCCTTGTAAATTAACAAATCAGAAACGAAGAAATGCTTCTATAAACAAAATGTCTACTTCTTTGTCGGCAGCAAAACGTTTTATTTGTTCGTTGCGCAGCGTTTCCGCCTTTGCATTCAATTCCCGTTGTTGACGTGCTTCCTCACGTTGTAAACGACGCAGCTCATGCAGCTGTTGTTTCCTGGAAACAAATAAAGTGAGGAAAAGTATATAATTACATAAATTAACATCTAAAACAACAATATCATAGTACACAATCCATTTAACAATAAAAATCAAATCACCAAAAAGTTAACCACTAAAGCATCACGACCTCTCAGAAATAGCGACGCGGATCGCAAGCAAATTCGAGATACCAAAGCTAGCCATTTGGAGATTATTTTCGATTATTTCTTGGTGAAATAACCAGTAAATAAATGTTTTGTACAAATGTCTCAATCACAAAAACTTCCATTTATTCCCGTTTTTCTCTTTTTTCCCCTCCCCCCTTTTCGACGCAACGGAAGACTATGCATTCTCAGGTTTGAGTGTGGTAGCGAATTTTGGTAACAATCATGACTGAAAAAGTGAAAACTGAGCATAACTGAAAACGGAATGACGATGTATCTCAAATATCAGGCAAGTACAGAACCAGAAATATCAGGCAGGTACAGAACCAGAAAGATGCAAACAGACGAACACGACGACAGATATCATCACAAGCACAACAACTATTAAAATATGGACGGAAAATACGACGAAAGTAAGAATAACATAAACTGGAAGACTGACCAATCACCGTAGAGCGATATACAATAACGTGGGATGAGACTGTAAAAATTTTTCAAATATTAGCAAATTTGAAATTTAATAAAAAAAATCCGAATTGATATCCAAAATAAAAACTAAGCAAACATATCCTTATCCTTCAGCAATAGAACTGAAATGGCAAACATCCCTACCAAACAAGATTTCTTGTAGTGTTCTACTATCTCTTATATAAAAACCAATTTATAACCGCTCACTTTACCAAAATGATGCAAAAGTTTGCTAAATACACAAAAATTTGAAATTTTTGCAACAGCAAACATTTTCAATTTCCAGTCCTCTAAAAAAACGTAACGTTGTATTACTGCAAAATGAAGACTTGAAAATAGGAATTTGGACTTCGAAAATCTTAAATTCAACCTCAACTCATAATCCTGTTTTACTCCAAATACTTGATGTGACGTTGATGTCATCTGGACACCATCGACAACGTATACTCGAGTTTTCTTGGTAACAGTTTGACGATGTGGTGAACGTCGTGATCCAACGATTGATGCAGCAGTGTTTGGAACCTGGAAACCGAAATAATTACATGATTCCGAGAAACGAAATAATTTTTATACGCGATTAACAGATGGTGGTAACAAATTCAATATTATTAGCTTCCTTTTAAGACCAATAACGAGCCCTGAATATATTGCGTTTGATTATGGAACTAAAGTGAAGTCAGCGTTACTAAATCCTAGCACTCTTGCAATGAAAAATAATTGTATATGAGATAAAAGTCAATTTGCAACATCAGTGATTGCTTATTTCAACCACTTTTTATCATGAACGATTACTCAACAATAATTATTTCGCTTTAGTTACCTGACCACAAACAACTATGGTTCATATTTACAGTTGGCTCTTGATTTCAAAAAGAAGCTAACCGTAGCAAAAAAAAGTTAATTGGAGAAATGAACTTACTTTGGTGCCATTTCCTACTGACTTTTTGATGACTGACACTTTCTGTTGTGTATTTGATGAGTTCCTGCTATCACTACCGCCACTTATATTATTTTCATAATAATCCACTGGCGGTTCTGGAGGTGGAATAGTTAATACGGCTCGAGGCATCGGTATTACTGATTCAGATAACACCGCTGTACCGGCCGATGCTATACCACCATTGGCAGCTACGGCTGCCAGGAAACTAGAACTATCACGCTGCAAAACGAAAAAATCCAACAACTTGAATTCTAACATCGATAATCATTTTCATTAAAAATCAAGCGGTTATTTTCGGCAACTGTGGCTGATTATTAATGGCTGCAGTAAAAATCATCGTTGTGTCTTTATTATACTGAAGTAATGAAACTTTAGCATCCAAAACTTTGCAAACGTAACTACACAAACAAACGCATCAAGTATGAAGTTAGCTGATAGATATTACAGATAAAAAATGAACGAAATGAAATTCTTTACCTCACCGGATTTGCCCTCATAATTGTGTCGTTGAAAATGTTTACTAGAATTTGATGAACTTGATGATGCTGTTCCAAAATAATCATATTCGTGCTCCTATAACGAATTATTTTGCCTTTATCTAGATGTTTCAAAGTATCCAATGAAGTCATCACGAGATCATCATAAGCCGATCTCTCTCCGATTCATTTCAAAATCACCAGCTGCTGATAGGACAGAGTGAGTTAATCTGTAACATCGCTTGCTTGTTTCAAGGTCTTTGAAATATGTCCAACTGCACTGCGATTTTAGAGGTTACCTCTTCAGCAGTAATAATTGGTCGAAGCAGGATCTTATGAGGGTAATGACCAACAAGAAAACCCAATATAATTTTCGAAATCGATAGAAACTTCAATTAATTTGATCAAGTAAAAAAAAATGAAAGCATAGTTACTAGTTGCATTTCCTTTCTTTTGTTACTTGTTGTAGGCGTAAGTTGGTGATGACTTGAAACAGCACCATTTTGATCTCCTGTATTATCCTTCTTCTGTTCAGTTATGTTCTTCAGAATCACTTTATTTTGTTCTTGATTCCGTTCCGCAATTAATCGCTGACGGTTTTGATTCTGTAATTACCAGTACTATATTGCTACTACTTTTAACAAAATGCAATTAAATACAAATATTGCGAAAATTGGATTACCTGGTCCCTCATTATATTCCGATTTTGTTCGTGCCATCGAGCATGATCAACAGCTTTTGCCGCAACAACAGCACTATGTCGTGAGAATAAATGTGTTGGTTGAGGAGGTGATGAACCACCACGAGATGAAGATACAATAACAGCCTTGAATTTTTGATTCATTTACGGGTAAAAACAAAACAGTTATTAGAATTGTTGAAAGAACACTCATGGAACAAAAAGACAAAGCTTTATTAGAAGCATAAAAAGCTAATCAAACAAGCTAGAATGAAGAATATTTTTTATGCAATTTTTTTATTGTAGGAATATTCTTGATCTAATACGCATGCTTCCTTAAGAAATTATAATACTCACTTTCCGAGCACTCGTTTGTTTACTATTGCTTTCCGGATAAGATAACGGTCGACGGATTTCAATGATCGTCTTTTCCACTCCTTTATCACCCGTTGATACCGCGGCAGTCTTGGCAGATAAGTTAGAAGGTTGCGTCATCCTAGTCTCGACTTTCTTTTCAGCATTAGGAAAAGGGACTTTAAATCCTGCTCGCATGGAATGCTGGTGTTTCAGCAGTTGCTTATTCTCCAGAAGGGGAGAACTCTGCAAAAATAAGTTTTGATAATGCGAGTATAGCAGAAGTACTTCTCCTCATCTAATGAAATAAATCAAAAAATTTTTCTAGCATGAAATTTAAAAATAGAAACAAAATTCTGAGATTTCATCATGAAATTATTTGAAGAATGAAGTCATGAATTACTTTCAAAATGAACGGAGCACTCCAGCCAACCCTGGCAACTTTATTTGTTTGATAAACCTATTCAAGAAACGAATGAAACGAATCTTAAGTTGTAAATCAACCCAACCTTTTCTGATGTTGATTTTCCAAAACAGTAATAATCTTGATTACTTAGATTATCAGCTTCTGCTAATCCTGCGACCTCGTTCTGTCAAAACAAATAATATTTAAAAATACCACAAAGGACGCAAATCATAACGGAAATACGAAAAATTTACCTCATGAATAAGTAAAGATCATGTTTAATCCCTCATATGTGTAAACATAAAACATAATAAAATACCTGCAATATGGAATCAGGAATGTGCCTATAGATGGTTCTTGTTGCAGATATGTTTAACTGATCAGTTGACAGCGAAACACCCAAAGGTAATTTTCCTACGGAGTAATTTGCGTATATTGCGGTGGAAGTAGGACCAACTTGTATCAAATGGCGCGAACGTGCCTGAAATTCAGTACCACCAATCACATTAATATTACATTTAATACGGTAATAATCACAGACGAAAATTGCGGATTTGAGTAGCGTTCGTTACTTAAATTTCGGCAAAACTGAGATTAGCAGCACCCACACCAATAAACTAAAAGAAAACCAACATAAAAAGTTTCTATTTGTATGGCAAGGATAATGTCTTTTGTGTTCGGCTCAAAATAAAGGAAAAAAAGTCACGAAAAATGAACCCCTTCACGTGTTATTTTACTGGACGAAACAACCTGCGGCTGTGACAAACACCGCTGTGTAGCAGCAGAAGTCGCAGATTCCTCATTACCAATCTAAAATTTCCAATAAGGTTAAGACCAAACTTCAGAATAATCAAATTCTTCAAAATTAAACACACCGAATACTCCAAAACCTTTGTTTCCTAATTCTTACAACCATAAATTCTTAGCTTGATTCGCTATTCGTCTAAAATTTTTTTGCTTAATGTGGACATAAAAAATTCTTTTCAGAATCATACGAAGTCACCAAGATGTACTCTGAACAAAGCTCAGATGCACGCACAAATATTATTCCTCGCCAAAAAAATTGAATTTAAAATCAATGTAACGTAACCTTTAAAAGAGAGTCGAAAGACTTATATGCTACTGCATTCTTTTTCTTCTCAATTTTCGAAACGTTTGGTTGCTGCTTGGTGCACTGCAAATATTCTTTATAACTAGTTGCCAATAAAAATTCTAAAGAAAATCCAGGCAATGGAAAAAAAAAAGGGGTAACTGAATCAATAAAGCCTATTTACATAGGTCATTAATCTAGTTCCATTACACAGTGACCAGTTTAATAGTAGCTTTAAGCTATAAGCATTTGGTAATTTCTTAACTGATTAAATAAAGTAGTGAATAAATCAATGTAACTAACATCGTTCTGCTGTTTAAACAAACGGAATTCTTCGACGGGAATCAATTCTGGAACAGCAACTTCCTCCTTTGTAAAAACCTGGAGGAAGAACAGAAGGTAATTATCAGGACTAAGCACAATTGGGCACAGAATTAATACCAATTAAAAAGAAATTTGATAATTATATAAGAGACATGACTACTAAAACCAATGAAGATATTTCCGGAATGCCCATAAACTGCCACCAGTAAAGTAATATATAGAAAGAAAAGCCTCTCAATAATGTACCGCAACTTTCATTCATTCTATAGAACAGTTTCTTTCTCCTTCTATAAAAAAAATTTACAGTACGTTATTAAGAGGCTAACAACAAAAACACACACAAAGCTAAGGGTAAAAGCCAACCTTATGAGCTTAGAACAGTACTAAAATACTCAATTTGATGTATCCAACCTGGAGGAATCCCAGCAGGATTATTTCGGCTCGAAATACGAAGAAAAAAAAAAAAAAAAAAAACGATTCTGCTGAGCATAAAACCATGTAAAGTATAAACCTGATTTAAAAACGATATAAGGGAGAGTATAATAATATATTTTACCTTGATTTTTAGTTGTTGACTGTCCTCAACTTTTAATGTATGCACAAAATTGGCTTCTTGAGTAGCGTTTGGCCGTTCCAACTTGACTTGAGTATTAGTTTCAACCAATTTCTTATTGAGTGAAGTATTTGACGTTGTTACAACAGCTCCTGTTTCGGTAATTTGAACCTGCATTTCAAAATATCATTAAATTTCATTCCCTGAACACTGAACATTTGAATTCTAATGAATGAAGAAATACTATAAATACCGTGGTAGGTCGCCCCAGTAACTGAACGCGGAGCTGCTCTTCGCAAACAATATCACGAATTTGGTGAGCCGGCTTCGAATCACCTAGTTTGAGTTCTACACCTGCATATATGAATATTCTTGCATAACGTACAAATTTGACACTTTAATGAACTGATTACAATTTACTAGTTTAAAATGTATTTTCCTTAAGCTTATCAAAACAACTAGGAGTAAAGTATTAACCGATGTCATCATCTTTCACTTCGGGCTTGGAAAGAACAATCAAACTCGAATTTGTAGTATTCTCCACTTTACCGCTGACAGAAGGAGCAGCACCTGAGACTGATAATATCGGCACGGTTAGATCACAATACTCGGACAGCAAGAAATCAGGACTCGGTGATAAAGCTGGCACTGGGGATAGGTCATCTAGAACGAAAATGAATCATTTCGGAAACTTATAAGCAATATACCATTTGGTAGCTGTAACACTAATCGTTTTGACGATATACAAAGCAATTCACATCAGTTCAACAGTTTTAAATATTAAAGAACTGGTAATTGAGAAAAAATAAATCATTAGGTGTGATTTCCTCCACTGAATGAACTAAAACAGCGATTTAAGCTAAACCTTCAAATCATTTCTTCCCTAATTTCATTGCATTACCATACAGTAAATCGGCAATCTCAACAATACAATATATCGCAGATCATTACCGTGATCAATATAAATTGGTCAATCAGATATTTGCTTAGTCACTAAACTAACCAACGACTTTACAAGAAATATTTCCAATAAACGGAATGTTTCTAACTTACCGTCTCCCCTATTCTCACAAAACAGTTCCTCTTCCAGATTTAATGCTTTATCGAGATCACTGAGGGCTATAACAGCTGCATGATGATGTCCGTGTCCCGAACTTTTGCAACTTCCTGCACTATTGGATCTTTTGAGAAACACCGGTTTGTCTTGGTCGTCGGCAGCTACTTCTACTATTGCTACCTAAAACAATAAGTACTAGATGAGTTATTTCAAAGGACAGAAAAATTACAAACAGAAATACCAAATTAATTAATAGTCGTAGAAATGAACAAGCATACCGCTAAATAACATACCGTGTTTTTCTCTGCCAAATTACCTCCACCCCTTGCCGGTAAACTTGGTGCACGCTGTTTCTTTCCTGGTAATAAAGACGATAATACGTTAGCATTTTCCACATCATTAGGTTCGATGCATACCGGACTTATTTCCGCTGCTGGTGTTAACTCAGCAACAGCCGTTGATCCAGCATTTACTGTTGTTGATTTCGAGGTGAATGACGCCACTTGAGGTGCTATCTTCTGTTCAGTAACAGAGAGAACTGAGTGACGATGTTGTTTACTGCTCACACTGCTCGCATCGTATGGTTGAGTCTACAGAAGGTAAATAATACCCGCGAAAAATACGCAAAAGTAAGCATCACTAATAATCCTCAAAGTTTACACAAGAAATTACTGAAATAAAACAGCTCTGGATGGCACACGCCTAATCTGATCTGCGATAAGAAAACGAAGCAACAGCTAACTGTTTAACTCTTACTTCACTAATTGTTGCCACACTACTCACTGTAGCCGTATCATCATCATCTTCATCATCATACAATGCTTCATCATCACTTCCAACCACTACTTCTGTTGTTATTTGTTCAGCATTCACTTCGCTAATCAACGAACGTATACACTGAACTGATCCTGACTGTGCAAAAAATGGGTGCTGAAATAAAATTCAATTCGATATAGGAAGAAACCATTCATTCATCAAAATCCACAATGTGATTTATGAAAATTTACTCGATCTTTTACTACTCACAAAGATATTGACTATCGACTATTGAAAATTGATACAATTTGCCATGGTAAACCTCACTTCTGATTTTATTGTTATAATATATGTTACAAGACAAAATGAGTAGAAATCTTAGTGCACTAATCCATAAAAGGTTTAGCAAATAAGTAGTAATTCTTATGATAAACAAGTGAGTCAGAAATTCGTTTCTAGATTTTCCATCTTCGCTGCACTTATTTCCAGATTTTTAACGAAATAGGGAAAATCACACTAACCATCAATACATCGGCAGCACTCGGTCTGTTTCCCGGGTCCTTTGTTAAACACTTGGTAATTACGGAACGAAAATTAGAAGACCACTGGTTGGGGCGTTCCAACGTGGGAGGATCTGCTTTTATAACCTAAAAAAGATAATAACTGCGGGAAATGGTGAAACAAAAACGATTCCTGAAATCCAGCAGACAGCTTTCGTAAATCTTATTCATTAAACATCAATTAACTTTTTGCTCCTTTTCCTTACCCTTATCTTTCTTTCTCCCCTTTATTTTTCTCCATAAGTAAACTCATCCTAAGCTATGCAACTCTGGAGAGAAAACGCGGAATAAAACCCACCTTAAAAATCACTTTTGCAGGATTCATTTCCGCATAAGGTGGTTTTTCTTCTGCCATTTCAATGAGAGTTATCCCGAAACTCCAAATATCTGCTAACTTATTGTAATGCTTTTCCGGAAATGTTTCGCAGATCATTACCTCTGGAGCCATCCTGCATACATCAATAAGAAACTTTATAACTGACCAATCCCAATTATCTTCATTGGAAATCTTTTATTGGAAAATCGACAATGTCCTAATGATGATAAGAATATATTTGTATAAAATACAAGCATAGCAAAGCAAAATTATTTTTAGTCACGACAGAGGCATATGCTAAACATAAAAAGATTAGAAACAAATTAATTTACACTTGAAAACTATTAATCTAACATCATGCCATTTTTTAAAATTACCGAACTCCAGACTTAACTTTAGCAAGTGAAATGATCACATATATGCTTTTTCAAAGTAGTATTTCTTACCAAAAGGAAAATTAGCACAATTAGAACGGAGTGCTAATTTACGCTTAATGTTGCTTCATTTTTAGTCCTGTTTACTATTCAGAAGTCTTTAAAATCTTAAGTTAAATCGTTAAATTGCCTTTAATTGTCTGACCCATAATTCTTCAATGTCCTGCTAATTTCACAAATATACAAGTGCATAATGCTACACGTGAAATAAAAATTGGATAAAAATATAAAAGCAACGCGGCTTACCAATATGGTGTACCAATGAATGTGGACCGTACTTCTCGACCATCTTTGCATAGTGCTGAGACACCAAAATCGGCTGCAATCAAATTAAGCTAAAACAATATACTAAGTTTTTTTTTTCTGCCTCTTCCAAAAACTACATGAGGCAACTGAAATTACCCTGCAAATATAAAATCCATAGATTTTAATATTAATCCTAACTTTCGCGAAGAAAAGATGACAGTTCTGGTTAGCCAAAAACGTGATGAACAGATCATCTGAACATGTGTTACCCACACTGCTTTCAGTTTTGATAAGATATAAAAAAAGACGGGGAATCAACTTACCTAATTTTACTCTTGCATCACTTGTTAACAGTACGTTACCGGCCTTTAGATCTCGATGGATTACATTTTTGCCATGCAGGAAATTTAACGCCTTCAGGATCTCTTTCATGATGTAATGAATTTGTTGCTCAGTAAGAGGTCGTGACAGCTCCATCATTATACTATCCACTGCACCACCGCCACAATATTCCAACAAAAGCTAAATTCAAAAAAAAATTTAATTTGCAGGAATCCGTGAAAATAATGTAACAGTTAGAGTCAGTTAGTAGCGTACAAAAGTGATCTATGATACGACTGGCAACTAATACTAATCCATACCCGATGTTTAGCTGCACCACTATCAATAAACGTATTGTACTGAATTTGTGATAACAGAATCCTTATCTCAAACAATCGACATTTAGCGATTCGCATAGACATCTTATTAAAGCATGAAAATTGAAGAAAGTCTTTTATGACCTCATAAAGAAAGGGCCACTTCCCGACATGGATCATCTTATAGTTCCAACAAATCTCAAGTTTCACTTCCATTAATTACCCTTCTAATACCACGATAGATAGTAATACAAATATATTACCACACTGTAAACGAAAACAAGTAATAAGAAGCTACCGTAATGCGGTTACCCATAGTGAACGCATCATAAAGTTCGACAATATTTGGATGTTTACACTGAGTAAGAATTGATACTTCAACCATCACATCTTGGCTTTCGTCATCCTCCAATTCCATCGCCTGCAACAGATAGATTAGATTGATTACAGATTAAACATATGGAAGGAAACAAAAAGAAAAAATGCGAACACATAATAAATAAACCTTTGCAGCGGCCACCCTTCCTGACTCCAACTTCGATCGTGCCTTATAAACGCTTCCGAATGCACCGTCACCGATAACTTCATCCAATATCCAGTATTCGCAGACGTCCGTCTCAATCCGGACAATATCAGGAATGGTTTTGGTTCCGGTACCAAAACCTGATTTTTGGCCATCATTATTAAAATTCGAGCCAAGAATAAACTTCTTGAGCCGATTCACGATCGGCATGACAAAATGAGCATTTGCTGATTTATCTGAAAAAAAAAAAAAAAAATAAATATGATGATGTTTTGCTTGTTTTCTTCATGACAGATAAAATAGAAGAAACAAAGTTACAATATTATGCATGTTTATACAACTATGCCAGCCCCAATTCTTAATTTAAACATTACTCTTAATATATATGTATACCTAAGAGTCAAACGAATATCACCAACTTATATGCTCGCAATGGCTACCTTCATAGTAGTTCTGGACGATACAGAGAAGGGAGGGAGAGAGAGGAGAATACCAAATCAAGAGGCATAAAAACAACACTAACAGAGTAATCCAAAGAAAATAATGCAATTAGCATCAGTTAACAAACTGCTGCAAGTTCTAAACCTTCAAAATGGCGTCAAAGGAAATGCAAATGGAAAAAAGGGTTGATAAATGAGATGCTTTAACAAAGAGGAGAAATAGTATTAATAAGGTTTTCTCTTCACCCCAACTCATCAGATGTGAACATTCATTCCTGATGCCTATCACATCTTCCAACTGAAAATTATAACTAACATCAAGATAATCCATTCTCCAGAATGTTAGGAATGAAAATATTACATGAAGGAAACGATATACTTTCTAAATAGACTATACATCTTGAATAACCTGGCAATTTGCAAGGTGTCAATATAATAGAAGTAAGAGAACCATCCACATTTCTAAATACCTTAAAGTTCGCAACACCATCATCGAATCTTATTCCAACATCATTATATTAATATCACCTGACGTTTTTAGATTTACTGACATGCTGTTTATTTTTCTATATACGTGTGATTACACGTACATACAGAATTTGATTAAAGATATACATAAAGCGTTAATTTGGATAACGCAGTACATACAGGTTAAATTTACCTGAATAACCTCAGACCTTGAAGATGAAGGAAGGAAGATAAAAGAAAGGGAAAAAAATTTTTTATACGACAATTCACGCATTAGTCAGCAGCTATATTCTTCTTGAAGTAGTACGTAGTAAAGGGAATTGGACCTACCTTCTTACCTTAAAGTTATCACTCTACTGATAAGCGGAAATTTTCACCAAAAACTATGTTTACATTCATCCACTGATAAAAAAGTACAGAGTGTTCTCATCAACATCCTTTTTGTCGTCCTAACTTCAAGATGAATTATAAGGTACAATTCATTTATACCATTTATACCAGCAGCATAATGAAAAAACAAGCTAATTTCGTTTACGTATAACGTGACATATTACCAACACAGCATAAGAGTATGATATTCCTTACTTCATTTACAACATGAACTTACTTAGAAGGATGCAAAAAATCAATTGCAAACAACAATCAAGTATTTGTCTTATATCAGCGATATATAATGTCTATTATCTTTTTGTACTTTTTACAAATCTCTAACTTAAATTCATTCTTCTAAGGTGTTTATAAGTTATAATAACTTTCGTTTCTAAAAATGATTATCTTTAAACGACTCGCTACAAAAAGGAAACTTAGTAGACCACTAAGTTAACAAAGGACATTTTAAATTGAATTTAATGTACCCACTGTGCTACTTTACTGAACTTTTATTCGCATAAACCATTTTTCCCCCTTCAATTTTTATTGTAAAAAAACGGAAAATTAATGGAGTACCTGCGACCAAGAGAAAAATAGCACGAAAATTCGCAATCTCTTTCACTAAAGGTGACATAAAGAGATCCAAACATACAAATTCTATCAATAAATTTATAACATTTAATTTTTAATCCCAAAGTTTTTACACATAAGAGAGTACACCCCCTCTCCTATACAAAGAAATTTATGTTCTTAATTAGATTACTTTTAACAAAATTGTGAAGTAAACATCAAAAAAACAAGCAATATAGAGCAGAAAAAAGTTCTGAGATATGAGAATTGAAGTTCACACTTCCACATATAAAATGTCAGCGATCATTCACTGTTACACCTTAAACTATGATTTATAAATGACCAAATTTGGCACACTGATACAACATACGATGACGAATACGAAGAAATTACTTCAAAGTCGCCGCTACCTCTCGAATTCTTTTCTTTTCTCAGGTTATACATTCAGACTACTGAAGAAGTACTGGTGGTAGGTTTTTTGAACTATTATTGCAATAGTAACAGCTAAGACTAAGCCTTAGAAACCTGATGTAAATATCGAAAATACTGGCAAACTGGCTGATTAAAATCAGACACTATCATTAAAACAAGATTATAAAATAATCAGTGAAAAAGAGATTCATATGAAAACGTTAACAAAAGTAGGAAGACAGTATGACGTAAACAAGTCAATAAGAGAAATGATAGGCATTTAGGAAGATTCAGGCTAACATAAAAGTTCATTCCATGTAAGCTTACGTACTAGTAAAATGTTAATAGGAAATAAAATTAGAATCTTAAATGTCAGAATGACTTCCTCTCCTGAATATCTTCTCTTTTTTTACCTAACTTATTAAAGAAAGCAATGCAAGTAAATCGAAAAGTGTTCCACCAAATTATGGAAATACTCGCAAAAAGAAAAAGTTAAAATAAAAAAAAACACAGCAGAAGATGATAAAGTCTACACGTAGATATGCTCAATTTGTACACTTCATTACGCGTCTAACTGTAGCATTGTTTAAGATTAAAATAAAACATAAATGACTTAAAAACTAAGAAAAATCTTTCAGCAATATATCCTCACGTAAGTTATTTTTAAAAGTCTTTGAAAGCTGAACGTACGTGTTCACTCACACGTAGAATTGCCTCCACCCTTTCATACACGAAATGTATCACCCACTGATTCACCATGACTTAATGGCCGAGTCATACTTTATTTCACGTATGGATCGGCCCACGTGATAAAAATCGTATCAGTGATGTATACGTGATGTTATTTTACGCCTCATATTTTACCTCTGTGATACTGCCAATCTTTTTTAGGATCAATAGTTTAAGGTTTTAAATTATGGTAAGGTAAAAGTGAATTATATCTAAAAGGAAAGATATTCTTAAAGAATTTTGCCCGAGTCTGTTTTTATCATTTGCTACGTAATAATTAGATCAGTTGGCAATTAGTTGTCATTATTAGTTATTATGGATTCATTAATTAGTTTAAGTGTATTTATTAAGTTTGTCTCAGATTTATGGATAGATTTAAATAGCATATAATTTTAATTATCAATTAAGAGATGAACTTTCAACATTTTTCTCAATTTTTTTTTTCTTTCTGCTACATTGATCGTACCAACCATTGATGATGATTCATTAAGAGGATCATTAATGTAAGGTGTGATTACAAATCTGATAACATCAGACTACGTAATTATAGAAATGAATAGATGCACATTTTAAAAAAGGTTTATTTTGCTTAGAATTCGTATCTTAAATTGCTGTTTTTTTTTTTTCATCTACAGGATGAGTGTTAACTACGGTGGAGGTAGGAGACGTGCGGTAAGTCGACAAACGGCCGAAGAACAAGTACTTGACCGGATTTCTCGGAATGTAAGCGTCTCTTGAATTGTATACTCGACCATAATTGTCGTGCCATCATATCGGAAATGATGATCTGAAGAAAGGAGTTATTTAAAATGAAAAGATTTAAATTTCTAATGGTGTTAACATTTATTATGTAAATTTCAACTCCCGAGAAATTTTTACTGAATTTCGATCTCTTAAGTTAGATCTAAAATGCATTGTTAAAAACTTGATAAGGCGCCGCTTTCCATTCATTTTCCCTTTTGATTGGATATATTTTGGCCTTTGTTTTATTTGGTTCATTTTTCAACAAAGAGAACGCACTGCTCAAGCCTTTTCTAATATACAAGCTAAAGTAGAAGGAGCGCTATGGGTGTTACGACTGTTAGGTTTAAATCCAGTGAAGTTTAAATTAGAAATTATAAAAACAGATGGACTCTTACAAATCATTGATTCTTAGATGAGCCTATCTGAGGAATTGCATATGTGTCATATATATTACAAAAAAATTATGCATTCTTGCAGGCAGAAGAACGGTTGACTCGTAAAAGGCAGGCTCGTGAAGAAGCGCGTCAGATACGTTTGGAACAACTCGAAAAGCAGTATCGAGAGGTAACATCATATTTCATTTATTATCAGTACTTATTACCATGATTATTGCTATTATTACTATTATTATTATTATTGTTATTATTATTATCATTATTATTATTATTATTATTATCATTATTATTATTATTATTATTACTACTATTACTAATATTATTATTATTGTTACTATTGTTATTATTGTTACCACTATTGTTGTTATTATCATTACCATTATTATTATTATTATCGTTATTACTATTTTAACCATCAACACTATCGTTACTAATCGATATAATATTATATAAATTATCGATATATTGTTATATAAATAACTGGGAGGTAAGGTGGTACACGAAACAAGCTGAATTTCTTCAAAGTCTCTGGAGGATATTGCTGTTTTAGTATTTTATGTATCAGCATAAATAACCACCTTAGAAAGATATATTCATTAAGGTAGGCATTGATGAAGAAAAGCAAAAACTGTTGACGACCTGGTAGAAATCAATAAAACAATAAGCTAATTAAAAGGGAATGATTTAAAGGATAAAAGATTCTGAGAAATTATCAAAAAAATGGTGGAGGGATTTTATTCTGCCAGAGACTTTTAGTCGAAGCTGTTTGTTTGCCTTACTCCAAAGCATCCTTGTAGTCCCATCTCTCCTCAAAAAGGGCAATGAATAAGGAAGAGAAAAGAGAGGAACGGTTAATTTTTCGTCGTTAGGCCTTTCAGTGGAATGTATCCTGTGTAAAGAAATGACAAAAATTTTTTATTGTTTTTATTAAACATTTTTCCCTCCACAACAATAATTTATCCCGAAACTGGTTCCTGTGTACTACCTTGGGGCGGAGAAATGTTGGAAAGGGAAGAGTAAAGCTGGTGGTGCTCTTGCTACCACAACGGTTCGTATTTCCATTACATTGATCATTTTCCTCGACTTTCCAAAACATGTAAATTTGATGTAGCGCATACTACTTGTTGCATTTACTAATTTTGGGATAGAAATTAATTATAATTTGACAGCATCAAAAGCATTTAGAGAAATGCGAAATCGTCAGCGGCATTGTCACAGGATGTCTTTGGTAAATTTACCATGATTTCGGCTTAATTTTAACCGTACATTTCATTCCGTGCTGCGCTTAGTACGTGGCTATGGAGGAGAAATTATTTATACAGGAGCAAGATTTTCAATTTATTAAATTGCTTGAAACTCTATGTTTCCGTTGCAATCATTTATTATTCTAAAAAAAAAAAACATTCTACAAGATGCTGTTGTCTCAAATATTTCGTTTATTCATTCAAGCTTTATTTAGTCGAAATTTCTTAGACCGGTTTTAAAGCTTGCAAAATCTATTTGAAAAATAAATGCCGAAATAAAGTTAAACTCTGAGAAGAGACAATATGGCAGCTAAAAATTTCATCGGTCTAATGCTCTGTCCTTGTTTTTAATATTTTACAGGCCGAAACAGATGGTTGCAAAGGAGATGAAGAGGGCGTTGTAAGTCTTTTTTTCTTGTATTTCAAAAATTCTTATTAGGTATTTGTCTTTGCGCTTTCTCTGCTTATTTCTACTTTAGCGCTTTATGATTCATCCGGATTTGCGTTCAGAGACATCCTACAAGATTATAGAGCCTAATTTAATCTTAATACATCCTATTCTGTACTGAATGTTTTTTCAGTATTAACGTTGTCTGTTACAAATTATCTGATTGAAGTTATACTGAATATATATCTTTTTACGGAACTTGAAAAAAACTATAATGTGTTGGAACAGAATTACTAATTTAGAATGTTCTCATCTTAGCAAATTATGACTTATTCTGTTTCTTGATAATTGTAACTGCATGCGAAGCTCTTTTTAAAGTTACCTTTGCTTGTATTTATTTATTTGTTCTATAGAAGCTGGGAGAAGTAATTTTACTTTAATCATAGGATATCTTCAGTTTTGTTATCATATTGCTGAAGGACTACTATTCTGGTATCTTGTCCAGCTTTTGATAACTGTTGTTTGTCTTTTGATTACATTACATATTTTCAAACTGAGTCTTCATTTTTAAATCTTATTTACTACATACGTATTAATTACGTGCGTCAGTATTCATACTACGATCCTATTGCTTCTATACATTTCATTTATTGGTGAGTATCTAGTATTATTTGTGTGTTGTGACTGCTACCTCTGTTCATTTATCTGTTAGCTTAAAACACAAAATAATATCTATTACCTCAGGTCGCAATCAACTTTAAATTTCATACACAATTTTTACTGCTCCCTCGCAGACCGTTTTTTAACTTTGATCGGGAGATGGGTTAAAATGAATTTTACACCCGTCATAGTGAAAGTGATCCATGCATGGTTTGTCAGATTTTTGCCCTTGTCGCAATTCAGGGACAGTATGTCGAGTTACTGTTCTGAGATTCCTATCTGTAAGATTCACTCCTTAACTCCTTTTATCTTTACGTACTGAATTTTTGCTTAGTTTTTCTATTTTATTTATTACTAATATATGCATGTGTTTGGCATGATTTAGAAAGACAGCATTCCGACAACATCAACATCTCGAGGCGGTACACCGTCCAGAGATAGCAAGGCGTTGGAGCGGGCTGCTCTGAAGGTTTTTATTTCAATTTTTCAGCCTTTCTGTAGGTAGCAGTTTAGCTTGCGATTTACTGAAATGAATTACCAGATAACCTCCGTTTTCTGCATGCTGTTTATCTGTCGTTACAGATTTTTGAATGGACTTGAAAACAAAACTGACTGTTTTATATTGAGGATTTCTCTGTAGTTGAAATTTTAAGGAGAAAGTAAGCGAATTACAAAACAAGTTTCAACGAGCTATGTTCATGTATTCCCAACTAGATAACGAGAAATCAGCCTTACTGTATGAAATTGATCTATTAAAAGATGATATGGAAGAAAAAGAGCAACTCTTATCACAAGCCAATCGAGAATCTCGAGATCTAGCTACTGTTAGTTACTTTTGCCCTACGTGGGTTGAATTCGTTGAGTGCTATTCATTTTATTTTACTTAATAATCATTTTCCATCAAAGTTAACGGATCTCAGTGGTCTGTTGACGAATTGACGCTAGGGGTATGGAATGACAAACTTCCTTGGACTTCATAATTTTCATTATACATGCACATAATATGCCTGAACATAGAAGTACTGAGTATTTGATCTTTTACATACCAAAGTTTCAAATATTCGATAACAGTTAAAAGTAAAATAGAAATCGATTTCAGTTAAGATTCATTTGAAAGATTCGAAACATAAAATACATTTATGTTAAAGATTATAATTTGCTCATGAACTGTGATCAAATAATTTAGGAAGTGAGACTGCTAAAACGTACAGTTGATGGTCTGAATGCTCAACATGCAGCGTTACGATCCGAAATAGCGCAGCGCGACCAAATTATACAGGTAGCTATATAATTACATAGGTAGCTATGTTTGTAAGGTTACATTTAATACAACTGCTGTTGAAGTATACTTCAGTAGCTATGGGCTCTTCTGAATCGTATCCGCTACGAATCAGTTAAGTTCTATTTCTACATTTATTTATTTTTTAAAAGGCAAGAGAAAAATACAGCAGTTTAAGAAAACAATTTGCATATGAATTGTCCACTATTCAATTTCTGTCTTCTGAATGATGTTTGACCTTGTTTACCAGACTCTTAAAACAGACTGGAATTAATTAGTTTATTTAGGAAAACGGGTTAGTTTTGGTGGAACAAGAAAAATCAGACGATGTACTGATGAATGGCATAGATAATATGTAAGTTATTTTTCCTAGATTTTATTACTACATTTTAAAATTCGAAGTACAATAGCTTTTTACAAATTTCTCGTTACGAGGCTAACTCTTTGAGCTGAGGGAAGTGATTTTTGAAGATGTGATTCATTATCTTTCCATAATATAAGTAAAGCAATCCATAATATAAGTAAAGCAAAGATAGAACCTCTGCTGTAGTCCTTGATGATAAGATCGGTAAAATCACTGATTCATTCAGCTAATGATTTCATAATTTCCGGATTTACTCAACTTCAGCGTTAAAATGCTTTTCGATGTTTCATTGTCTTCGGTGGCTTCTTTTTTTAATTTTACTAAGAAAAAAAAAAATAAAAAAAAAAAGAAAAAGAAAAAACTTCATCACTTAGAAGTTCACTACACTCGCTGTTTATCTAAGGATTCATCATAATCATGTTTTTTTTTTTAGCATTCATTCAATGACACTTTTTTTGCCATATTGGGACTGTTCTAAAGTACCGGGCTTCTCAGAGATGGGCTGTAATTCCCCCATGCTTATTTTTATAACGAAATTAGACACCCAGTACTTGGGCTGGGAGGAAGGACTATGTGGACAATTTCTTGGAAGACTTTTGCGTTATCTTTGTGTGTAAAAGAAGATGAAATTTTAGAGAAGCTATGCAAAAATTAGCTGAAATATACTTGGGAAATTCAAAAAATTTACAAAATTACGTACATTGAAAAACTCTCCATAACAAGCTGAGCTAGTTCGAACTTTTCTATTCACAGGTTTAAAGATAACATCTCTCATTGAACTTGAGTATTCATAGTAAACGTCGATGAGGAAAAAGAAAATCTTGTTCTTGGATCGTTTGGATTTATGCGCAAGACCTGATAAAGGAGGAAGACACTGATTTCTTTTGTAATTAATCACAATCACTTCAATTTTTGAGTCAAACTCTCCACTTTCTTTCTTATGGTTGAGATTGTAGTAAAGGATTTTGAAAATCGACAGCAAACAAACACTTCCAGCATGAAATTTATGCCATTTCTTCCAACGTGATATCACGAGGCAAGATGAAATTGACTTATTCATTGAGAATGTACTTTGCAATTTGCAAAGAGATAATTGTACACACTAGCGTCAATCAAACATTTGCTAATGATCCAAATTTTTTTTTTTGATAAGGGGTGTTATGTCCAGGAAGGCTGCTTACTTTAAAGATTATTGTGTGAATTTGGTGATGTTGCAAAATAGCAGTTCCGTTGTTGGGTCTCTCTCTTTGTACGGTCACTTAGGTTGACTAATCTTTTGTTACGAAAAATTGGGACGACCTGGAGATTTCTTTGGAAGACATTTTAAGATCGAAAAACCTTTCTCTTATATATGTATATATGTAGAGATAAAAGTTGTAAGTATAGGTGGCAAAGCTGGAAGACGAGCAAGCGGCGAGGGAATTTCAATAAAAAAATGGAGTGACATATTAAATAAACTACGAATTAAATATGCATTAGGTAGCTGCTGGAGTCGTTGCTAATTTTTGTTTTTCACTAGTTATGATATTTCATGCGTAATGGGAAAAATTAATTTGAAGAATCCTGCTTTGTTAGGTTTTGATCTTTAATTTTAGGATGCAGCGTTTCGTGACTCGGTGAAAGGCATTCATTTCATTCTTTGGTTATTTCTGTGTCCTGTTACTGATTAGTCTGCGGTGCTTCTTAACATTATAGTTGTCTGCAAAATTTGGAGCTTCATATCAAAGTTTTTTAAAAGTCTTATTAGCTTAGCTCAAAGCCAAAATAATTTAGTCATGAGATCTGTTTCTAAAATGTTTTGTTAATTTTTTGATCGTTTAATTTGTGATTGGTAGGTCCATTATATAATTTTAGAGAAATCCCGTAATTACCATCATTAAATTTGATCAAAGTTTGATATAAACTGCTGTATTTCAGCCAAACAACTCCACTGATATTTTCTCAAGCCACAATTGCACTTGTTGAAAAAGCAGTACCTGGTTCTTCCTCAATAGACGAAAAAGTGAAAAGATTAGTTGACGTGGTAAGTATTCGAAATAAAACTTTGTGCATCACTACCAGAATCAGGTGTACTGCTCAAAAATGACAGTGATTATTTATTTCACTTACTGAAATATGTCATGTGTAGCTTTATTGTTTTAAACCGTTTTTCTTCTAATTCATTTCACAGTTCATTATATTTTTACAGAATAAAAAAATGCGTCAACAAGTAGAAGAAGCGGAACAGTCATTATATGTTAGAAGAACAACTCGTGCTGATCTTATGAGTAATGCGCAGAATGGTATACTCAGTGATGAATTGCAAAGTGTGCATCATTTTTTTTTTTTTTTTTTATCTCTCAAAATTGCTTATGCGGTAATGTAGTTTCGATTGTTATTTCTTAACAGACGAATTCGCATAATGAATTTCATCAAAAGTTTCAAGGACTGTTTTAAAACAATGTCTGGGTATTGCTATGCCTCATTTTAACTGCAACACATTATAATGTGCATTCTGGAATACTAGAAATAGTTTTTGGGACACTAAATAGCGACGTATCCAGCAACAAAAGCATAGTAATAGAATCCGTATAGATTGAATTATTGATATCAGTTTTTTCTCTTAAACCACTAGTTTTGGACCATTTCAGGAGATGCAGCTAAACAGCTAGCGGAAATAAAATTTAAACTACAAGAAGCAGAACGTGAAAATACGAATTATCAGGGCAATGTTGGTTCTTAGTGATTTTTGAATTAAAAATGGATTTTTTTTCTTTTTTGAATGATTTGTTTCTCACTGAATCATCCTTATAGTGGAAGATACAGGTAAGTTTCCATACTGCAATTTTCAAAAAACACGATTTATTGTCCACTAAATTTATGTGTAAGAGATTTGCTCAGAGATTAGGCTTTTGTAGACTCATCAAAATCATCTGAAATGGTGTATGATTTGGGATATATCTGTTTTATAGCTGATACGTGTAGATGGGCAAATGAAAAGGTATAAAGCAGCTGCTGAGCAAGCGGAAAAAGAGCTTATCGAATTAAAATCTCAAAATCGACAGCTGAAAAAAGAGGTATGTTGTTTTCTTAACACAGAAAGGCGACAAGCTGTTATTCCGTTGCCTTTCGATCTGCTTACTGCTTCTTTAAATCCTGTTGTTGAACAATGCGGTTGTCATGGTTTTTGATCGGTCAAACACTAGATGTTGTACGTGTACTGTACGTCGAAAAATGGAAGTATATATGGACATTTTTCCCTAATTTTCGACATAGGAAGTAAATAATTACTGATTTCGAAACTTTTTCTTTGAAAATAAACGGAAATCAAAGAGTGTGCGAATAAGTAATTAAGAGCAGATGGATGTAACAGCATGAAAATCAATAAGAATTTCTTCGGATGAACGTGGAAACTTTATGGAACTATTCTTGACCAATAATTAGCATGGCAGAACAAATATTATCTGATATATTTGATTAAAGGAATGTTTGAAATTAACGAAACTACATGAATAATCGTAGCTTATAATTCCTTATTGTGATACAGTACTGTCTGTCCAATGTACAAAATGTTAGTAGCATTCATTGTAATGAAAAAAAAAAAAAAAAAAAAAAAACACATGGGCATGGTTCTTCCATTTTTCATATCTGGATCGGGACTTCCAATTCTTCAGTTAGCAAAAAAAAAAAAGAAATGTTGAATGTAACTTCTAAGAAGGTAGGGAGAAAACATACTCTCTGTTTTTCGATCAAGTTTTATAATCAAATAAGGTTTCTGAGTAGCAGAATTACTGCCCCAAATAATAAAGGTGAAAAAGGATTTTAATTTTTATTCTTTGTCTGTACGGTACTGTTTCCGCTCACGTAGTCCTTGTTGCATTCAAAGGAAAACTGGGAGCTGTTTAATGACTTGGACAAGTTTGAATTAGTATAGTTATGAAAATATGATTGCTCATAATGATGACTGGTTACATTCTCGAGGTTTATTGCAGCTTCGTGATAAGGATAATGCTTTGGACGAGGCCAAGGAGACAAATCGTCATTTGCAGAATAGAATTGAAAAATTACGTTTATCAGGCTCTCGAAGACCTTTATGAAGACCCTTAAACTGGAAATTTTCTGTCTCATCCTTTCTTTCTCCATCCATCACTGATCGCTTGTTTGGAATTTTCAGTGTGTTTAGATAGTTAATAATCTGTAACCTGGTGCTAATGTTTTGATTTGATTCAGCAAATTACCAACTATTTCTTCATCAATCTGAAAGTATAAGATAATGCTTTAAATTTATTTTTATCCTTCGATTATTAAAACCACCAGAGCTATCCCAATAATTAGTACCATCATGATATGGTAACTCATATGATACAGTTACTCTGTGTTATGATAATTTCATAGATTTTATACATTATCGATTCCTCCGTTTTTCGGCATTACAGACTCTCTTATTGTGGTTATTTGCTTGTAGACCTCGCAGGTACTGTCGTTGTCATAGTTATGTTAGTCTTTAAATTTTCATTAGTACATTATCGGATTTTCTTTTTAGTGACTTCCGAATGAACTTCGAACTTCATGTTTCTTGGATTTTTCAATTGTTTTTTTTTTTCTTTTTGTACACGCCTAACTTATTGCCAAGATATGTAGGCTAAATAGTTGCTATTTCATCGCTGTGATTGTTCAAAAATGGTTATGTTGATAATTTAATAATGATTTATAATGTTCCTGTTATACTGTTCTTAACTGTGTCCGAGATACCCTTGGGCTATAAGTTTTTGTTCTGGAAAGCAAGCAGATGATATTGTCCAAGTTTTTTGTTATTATGGTTTTAGACCGTATTCGTGTTTAATCCCAAGGCAGTCTTGTAACCACAGTCCTCATTTAAAAAAATCAGCGGTTATTTGCTACTTGTTTGAATCTTTCAAACAATCACAATATGTTTTCCAGTTAAAGATTAATTAATAGATCAAATTTTCCTATCATTGGGATGCATATATTTTTGAAGGCGGAGCTGAGCAATATCCTTAAGCATTCTGAATTGCGAGGGGCGTACCAATCTTCCTTATCTTTGGCTGCAATTTCTGTTCTTGCATTTCCAATCATTTTTAGAGTAATCCTGTCGATGATGATTGTGGTAAGCAATATGAGCAAAAGTATTTTTCGTACTTTCTCTATTCTCATTCTGACAGTTACGATTGCATCAAGTTTTGATTTTGGTGAGCCGATGGTGAGTTATTACTATTTATCATAATTTTAAGTGATAAGTCAAGTGATAATGAGATTGTTAGAATATTATCACTTGTAAGTTTATCAACCTTGTTACCACATTATTCCTTCCTTTTTCCCTATCTTTTACCCGGTGAGCGAAGCATCTTCTCATTGGATCCATAGTTTATACTATTTATTATTTATTAAACAATTTGTTTGATGTTTCTTCCGCAATTTATCATCTGTTTAATATTCATATTGTTTGTTTATCGTTTGTTAGGTAATGTTTATTGCTTAGAAAAAAAAATACGAACAATAATAATGTTGCACAGTGGAAACCATGAAACGAATGCTCAAAATGTCTTTTTTTCGTTGTACAGTAGTCCATTTTTTTTTTAAATGTGTGAGTGTGTTCATATTATAATCAATCATTTTGTATGTTTCTATTATATTCATCATATTTATCATGATTTTATTACACTATTATAGCGATAGTAATAATGAATTATCATGATTGGAATAATTTTGATAGCAATCGCATGTGTTAGGAGCATTTTAGAGAAAGTAACAATGATTGCATGATTCGTATAATATATGTAAACAAGAAATCATTTTGATTAATCTAATGAAGAATGAAAATTTGGTCACTTAGTTGAAATCCTTGACTTCAAAAAAAAAAAAAAAAAAACTATAAACATTGATTTGTTCCCGTTACGTATAAAGGAATGGAAAATAATTGTTCAAAAAGAAAGATTTTCTCAAGGATTATCTTCGCTAAAAATTATGATTATACTCCGACTTATTCCCTATTTAATAAAGTATGAGGTCATCAATATATTAATTGAGTGGGCAGTATTCGTTCAATCACTTTCCTAACACAAATTTTATGGCTCAACTGAAATTTGCCATCAATTTAACTAAGGATAAAAATTAAATGTAAATTTTGATATTAAACATCGACATATGATTGGTTATTAATGCATAACACTTTGAAAATATCATCATTTATTCACAGTAAATTAGTAGAGAAATTCTTGAAGACTATCATTGACCAATCGGAATTTCAATGATAATCTTATATATAAATGATACAAATGAGCCAACCTATATTTCTTTGCTTCCTTTTTTTTTTACCCAAATATGGCCTGAAAGTTTTCGTTTTATTCGTTCCAAATTTTTATCATTTAAAAACTTTTGTAATGGATGACTATTATTTGAGGATAGGAATAGTTCTTATCAATTTTTCAGGTTTACGAATCATTTGATAACTGAACTTTACCTAATAAATGACAGGAGGGAGAATAGCAGAATTTAAGATATGGCATTTCTTTTTTTATTTTCAATTGAAAGAAATGATGGTAATGAGATAGTATGGACATGTGAGAGAGGAACCTCTAAGGCATGATTAATTTATTAAGGTGCTGCTTTCTTCATGAAATTTTAATAAACACTTTTGTGAACTTATGCATTTCAGCTTGCTTATAATTTATTTATAATATCAGCTGAAACTTTTTTTTTATTTTTTTCAAATTGAGACAAGTTGTTCATTACAAACTAATGACATAATTCTAGGAAGTAAGGAATAAAAGAAATTCATTATATTTTATTTGAAAGTAAATTATTTTGTTTGATAATCGTTTGTTCGTCAATTTTCCTGTTTGTTTACATTTTCAATTTACAGATTGAAAATAATTTATGCGAGAAAAAAAAGAAAGGTGTAGCACGAGAAAAAAAGATTGCTTTTTTTTCCTTAACTTATTTTGATTTAATTTCACGAGGGAAAAAAACAATGAATATGGTTTGAATAATAAATTCGATCGTGTCTGATTTAATCTAATTTAATCTCTTCAGCTAACTGTGTTAAACGATTATTGTTATCGAATCTTTTTTGCAAGTTTTCCAGAAATAATTGCAACATTTTCCGGAAATTATTTTAAAGCATGCAGAATAGTATTCCTGATTTTATCTTGTTAAATTGGTGGCTTCGTAATTTTTTTCCTTTGATACTTCTGATTTTTTTCGAGTGAAAATTTTTGCTATAAAATAATAGGGAATTGCAGCTGGAGAGGTTTATTTCAGTTTTAAAATTGATAGATATCGAGCAAATCGAGAAGGGTAAATTTCTGGAAGTCTGTATCATTTAAATTTTTTTTTTTTTTTTTTGTTAAACTTATCAGCGAGTGCATGAAAAGGAAGTGATGTTTGAGGATATATGGTTAATTCTAAACAATATCATTGTCATTTAAATTTTGTTAACTTTTTCAGGAGTTTTTTTTTTTTTAAATTGGCAAATTAAAAAGAAGAATAAAAAATCAAATGCAATATAAAAATAGATGCATGAGGTATTTTTTTGGCATAATTTTTTTTTAATGAAATTCAAAAATTTATTGCTTCCTTGTTGGCAAAATTTTTCAATTTTTTTGGAATGGAGTGTTTTACAACTCTTTATTTTTTCTTTTTAAATTATAAGATAGTTTTTCAGTTTAAAAAAAAAAAAAAAAAACATAGATGAGAAAAATATGATAATATTTTACATTACCAACAAATCTGTATATATACATGTAACATAAAGATAATAGGGTTACTACTATTATAAATGTACAAAATTGATACTTTTCATTTTATTAAAACTAAAATTGATGAAATCATTAAAATTATAAGTGGAGAATACTGACATTATCGTAATACGACGATATTAATTAGCACTTATTGTAGCACAATTAAAACCAATAATATTGTCAAAATCGTAAATGAAAAATATTGACATCATCATCATCATAACAACAATGAGTATTTATATGGCAAATAACAATTAATTGTGCTACAATAAAACCTGATAGCAATGTTAAAATCACAAATGAAAAATATTGACATCATCATCATCATAACAACAATGAGTATTTATATGGCAAATAACAATTAATTGTGCTACAATAAAACCTGATAGCAATGTTAAAATCATAAATGAAAAATATTGACATCATCATCATCATAACAACAATGAGTATTTATATGGCAAATAACAATTAATTGTGCTACAATAAAACCTGATAGCAATGTTAAAATCATAAATGAAAAATATT
>JABVXV010000376.1:0-56293 GCA_013365325.1 Dipetalonema caudispina | reverse complement strand
ATTATTATTATTATTATTATTATTATTATTATTATTATTATTATTATTATTATTATTATTATTATTATTATTATTATTATTATTATTATTGTTATTATTATTATTATTATTATTATTATTACTATTATTATTATTATTGTTATCATTATTATTATTATTATTATTATTATTATTGTTATTATTATTATTATTATTATTATTATTATTATTATTTTATTATTATTATTATTGTTATTATTATTATTATTTTTGTTACGTAGTGAATACTGTATGAAATAAATTTAGTAATGAAGAATAATTTGCATCATCAAATTCTATATATATATATTTTTTTGTTAACCATAAATTTTACATTTATTTATATCTTGCACTATCTCTTGCAAATATTGCTCAGCTGATTTCCTTTTTTTTTTCGAATTCAGAATTTGACTTATTCATGGTGTTTTTCCCGAAGTATACAGTACAAATACTTTTGATTATTTGCAAATATTTTGGATTACGAATGGAATTAACCTTTAATTGAGCATTTCATAGCTGTTGCTTGGAAATTACTTAAATATCTCTTATAATAGTTAGGAAGGAGTAAAGTACTTCGATTATCAATGAACGAGCAAAGTTATCAAATTCTCATACTTTTTATCCTATTCCTAATTAACAACGAGTTAATTAAATAATCATTATTTTTTCATATAAAATTTTTCTTATGATAAAGTGAAAATCATTTAGTAATTATTAAGATTTCCAAATCAAAAATTTATCGATAAATTTTCATAAAATAGACTAGACTTTGTCGGTTTTCCTTTTCAGAAGACTAGCCAAAGAGGAATGTAATATGAGGAAGAGAAGCTTGGCTAACTCCTTAATCCATTTCATAGAGCTTGGCCATTTATCCTACTCTCCCACATAATCAATATATGGATTTTTTTTTTCTAATCATATCTACTTCTTTTACTCTTATTTCTTATGAAATCATTTTTTTTCCCCTTTCTTTTTTTTAAAAAAAAAAGCTGAAAACAACCGCTACGTCCTTCCAATACTTTTCAAATATTTTAGCCTGTTTTTTTCTCCCTCCCTCCCTCTCTCTCCCTCTCTCTCTCTCCTCTTCACCATTCTTCATCCATATCGTTATCTTTTCATAGGTGTGTGTGTGTGTGTGTGTGTGTGTGTGTGTGTGTGTGTGTGTGTGTCTGTACTTTACATTCATATAATACACCTGATCAGGTTATTTATGTGTGCCATTTTATTTTTGCTTTTTTTTAATACTGTATTTGGAATGTTGTTTTATTCACTTTTGGCAGTACCATATATGAATGAATTATAAAAATGTTTGCATTTTTTTTTTTTTTTTAAAAATTAATTTTTGGAAGTTAAAGAAAATATCACACGAAGATAAAAAGCTAATTTCTTCCTTCTTTTTTTTTATTCATCTCTTTCATTCGATTGATTTGATTATATCGATTTGGAATAGAGTAATTTGATTTAGATAGAAGAAGGATATTTTCTTTCCTTTTTCTTTTTTATTTTATTTTATTCTAAATTCTTTCTTTGGCAATAATATGAATGTGTAATATGAAACTGTTGATTGTGATATGTATCTGATAGATGGTAGAAGAGGTAAAGGCCACCGTTACATTAATTATTCTAATTGTGTATAATAGTAATTGTAGTAGTAAGAAATTTCAAGTCTATCCAATTAATTTTAATAATTAACAAAGTAGAAATATACTTAAATCTTTTTTACTATATTTATTAGATTGGATATTTGCCTTTTCAATTATTCTCTCATTTTATCACCTTTACTACCTTATGAACAACTCTACGCCTGTTCCTTTTTTAATGACTAAACCAATAAAAGAAAAGAGAAAAATATCAGTTCGATACTTCTACCCTATCGTATGTATTGAAATCAAAAACTATCAAGGTCATTCATTATCGCAGCAAAGCAATAACTAAACTGTCTCAACAATTCGTCATATTTAACATTGTCACTAAAAGAAAAGAGAATATCGGTTCGGTATAAATTGAACTGTTCCTACCTTCATCGATGATATTTCTATCCATTGTAAATTTTTTTTAGTTTTATTTATATATATTTTTTTCTGTTGAAATTTAATTAGCGTAAAAGTCACAAGTTCTATTACGGAATTAAGCAGAAAAAAGAATGATGAATTCGTTATATTTATGTAGTATGAGTGAATTTTGAATAAATTTAAAATTTTGATGATTCCGGAGAACTTGTTAATTGGTGGCTTTCAAGGACATATGCAATATTCAGAAGAAATAATGCAGAAGATGATTTTGCTGTAGTTTCACTAAATATTCCAATTCCAATAAATTTGAGAAGAAAGTTTATTATGGCGAATACTTCGTGTAGAATTTTATCTATTCAACTCATCAGGAATCTTCAAAATACTTCCAAAAAATAAAAAAATGATAAAACAAGAAATACCGATATTGTTTTTACGTATTTAAAAAATTTTTATTCAAATTAAAGTTTGGTATTCATTTCAAGTACTCATAATGTTTGCTCCTTACAGTTGAACTTGTTCAATTTCTTCATCCATAATTGTTATCTTTTATATCCTTTGAATTTAATTATTTTTAAATATAAATCATATTGTGGAATTTTCTTTCTAATTATCCCCTTACATCCATTATCATTAGCACCGACCATTCCCACTATCGGATGTGAATATTTCGTTAAGAACAAAAGAACGTATCCTTTCCGGATGTGAACATTTCGTTGGGAACAAGGAAATATATTTTTTCCGGATATGAGCATTCTGTTAGGACAAAAAAAAAAAATTTCATAATCAGTTAGAAGAAATTAATTTGTAGATTTTAAAGAAGAAATGATTTAAGTTTGTAAAACATTCAAAAAAATCATTTACATTGTCAGTAAAAAGTAATTTTGACGTATATGCTTTTGTTTAAATTTTCATGTCATTTTCCAATATTTTCACTCATTTTTACGGATAACAAATAGTACAATATGATTCAAATAAAATTATGACACTTTGCTAAAATTTCAAATTTAATGAAATTTCTGGTCAGTTTTCTCCCATACTATAAAGCTTACCGGTAATATTCTCTTTCTCGTCATCACTTTCGCTTCATAAAATAAATGATCGAAACAGGTTTTAAATTTAAATGAAAATTAGAAAATTAAAAAAAAAAATTTTTTTTCTCTTTTTTTTTTAAGATTTCCAATACATTTTCTTTTTAGCCACAATTCCTCTCTTTTTCTTCAGTGATAACATACACACTAATGTATGTATGTATGTATGTGTGTATGTGTGTGTATGTGTGTGTATGTATGTGTGTATGTGTGTGTATGCGTGTGTGTATATGTGTATGTATGTATGTGTATGTGTATGTGTGTGTATGTATGTGTATGTGTATGTGTGTGTATGTGTATGTGTATGTATGTGTGTGTGTATGTGTTATCAGTGAAGAAAAAGAGAAGAAGAATTGTTAACTAGTATTGACTAGGAAATTGTTATAATGATTACAATTTGAAAGTGGCAACATTTCATCTTTTATTTCGTAGGTTTTTGATATCATAAACAAATCTTTTTTTTTTTATTAACCCATTAACTGTATCCTATCAGTAGATATCTATTTTGAATTTCCTGAGATTAATCCTGGTATATAACCTGATATTAGTGAGTAATAAATACTTTGTGAAAAGTATAATAGGCAATTATCAAACAAAAGATAGCTTGCTTACAAAATTTTATTTACATTTGTTTTGAAGAAGAAGAAGATTTATTTATCGGCATTGCGACAAAAAAAAGGTTTGATTTGATATCAACTTATCACTTACAAATTGGGAAATTTACGAAGCAATATTTTTACATATATGATATTTCTGAAATAAATATTTCAGTGAAAATATCAAATATGCATATGCATCGTATTTTTACGTCGTTTCCATGTTGTACAACAATTCCGGTTGTGAGGACGGGACGATTATCCGATGAACTGTTCATTCCTTAGCGGCCACATCGATCGATGATTCTTCATTCCTTGACAACCATTCCGATGATTCTTCATTCCATGACAACCATTCCGATGATTCTTCATTCCTTGACAACCAATTCTTCCGATGATTCTTCATCCCTTGACAACTATCCCGATGATTCTTCATTCTTTGACAACCATCACGATGATTCTTCATTTCTTGACAACCATTTCGATGATTCTTCATTCCTTGACAACCATCCTGATGATTCTTCGTTCTTCACTTCACAAATCTTCCAAAGGATAATTTTACATTCATAAAATAAACCTATTACTTTGTTTTTCATTTATATCAATGATCTGAATGTAAAATGAGATTACTGTAGAAAAAGAAGAAATTAATTAGCAGGCAAAAAAAAAAAAAAAAAAAAAAAAAAAACGAATGGAGCGGAATAATTTTATCCTACACTTTTCTTGTTTTTCTTAAAAGTATCAACCATCTTTTTCTGCTCATCACTTCCACTGTTCCAATATTCTATTTCTCTTCTTTGTCTAACTTACTTTTCTGTTTGTCCGTTTAAAAATATCTGAAAATAAGCGCTTCACTTCAAAATATATTCCAACTGAAGTAAACAAAAGTACATTTTGGCAAAAGATAAAGTTATCAGGTGTAATCTTTGTACTCCTTCTTCTATGCTATAAAAATAAACGCATGTACAGTACTTCTATACAAATGAAATGATTGTTGTTATGAAATGAAATCGATGATCATTGAATCATTTATATTATGATGATAAGGAAAGGGTATACTGATTAATCAATTCATTGAATTGAATAATTAATTAATCGACTAATCCACAAATGAAAAGGATGAAAATCTATTCATTCCAATGATTGTTATGATCAGTCAAGTACAAAAAGTAATACTTTAAAGGAAATATTAATGTACTTTCATTACAAAATTATACATCATATTCATAACAAATAAATGATTCTTCTGTATTACTTGTATTACATTTTATGTATATTTGTGCACTTTTCATAAAGTTTATGGTATATTTAAAATTAGCCTAATTTGAATTTGCTTACAACAAGTTTTCCTATCTATGTTCTTCTTAAAATTAATTAAACTTATAAACGATATCAGAATGAACCTTATTTTCTTTTATCATTTTCAATAATTGTCGAAGTAATTCACTGTAGGAAAGTATTAAGCTTAAATTTATTATATGTAGCAAATTTATTTCAAATTCATTAAGGTTCTCCTCTCATCTCCCGCCTAATTAATCTCTGGAAATTTAATCTTGATTAAGCTAACAAATTCAGTAACTACCACATACATCCGATCTACTATAATGTGCTACCATTTGCATATCCATTAGTCTGCTGATTTATTCCATATTTGTTAATAAGGTATTCATTATTCATATTTATTATTACTGTCATTGGTTGTCACAAATTTGTTTAAAAAAAATTAACAAGAATTTTAAAAGAAGTTTAAGAATATCTTAAATTTATTAGGTTTTATTTAAAATTTGAAACAAGATTCAGCGGCTAGAAAAATATGTAGAATAATTGACGTTTTTTTTTTACTTATCCTTTTGAAAGAAAGAAAAATTGAAAACTTAGAAAATTATAGTTAATTTTATAATGTGGAACAGATATTCGATTTTTTAATGGGATATTTGTCGAAAAATTTAAAACATCACTTACTATTTTTAACATTAATATTTATCCAAAATAGATTGTATTAGTAATGTGGAAATTAACCGAAATTTCAAAATTATTTTATTTGGCTTATTATTTAATCAGTGATTGTTACACAAATTTGTTATAATTTGATCCCTCTAATGTATTCCTAACCATTAAATTTCTTATTCACTTTTTCTGATAAAAATTCCGGATATATATTTGTTCCGATATAATTCCCAATAATCTTTCGGTCATTTTAATCTTACGAAAAAAAAAGATCATTTATTTGCATATAAGTTGATCTTCTTTTTTCCATCATACTACCTGTATAAATCAAAATAGTACGAAATGAGTTTATGCCTGATTTCATTCTAACGTATGGCTAATAGCTAAATAAATAGCTGGTACTAAACTAATGAAAGGTTAAACAGTTATGCTATTATCTATTACATATATCATCACGGGATATTATCCATCATTTCAATAACGATTACTTGGGTATTTAATGGTTCAGGAATAATTTCATTCTTTCCATTCATTTCATATCTATAAGCAAATTTTTTTTTTTTTTTTTTCTTCTTTTCTTTCCCGTCCTAAACATATTTCTTTGATTTTAAACAAATTTTATAAAAAAAAAAAACAGAAATAAAATGAAATGGTTACATATGTTAATGTTAACTTTATTCTTCTTCCATACAGATTTGATAAATTTAGCATTTCATTATCTTTTTTATAGAGCAAATATTTATTGGAAATTATTAAAATTCTATGAAATAAAAAAGAAAAAGAGAAAGAAGGAAGCAAAGCTTGAAATATTTTATAACATTTAATTTAAAATTAAATTAAAATATCGAATATTTTTTATAAAAATTTTTGCCCGAATTTCTCTTTTTTTTTTCTTTTTTACATTTTCATGTAATATATGTTGGGTGGAAATTGAAGGACAAGAGTATAGTAGTCCTGTTTCGTATTATGTTAAAAATTCTTTTTTTTAAATTTCTTTCTTTCCTTTCTCCTCCTCTCTCGCTCTTTTTCTTTTTCTCCCTTTCTCTCTGTCTCTCTTTGTCTTTCTTTCACTTTCCTTACAGTTTTATAAATTTTCATCTATCTTTTCGTGCTCAATTTTTTCTTTCACTTGCGTTTTGTGTTCATCTAATTCTCAGACTTGTTTAGGTCCGTTCATTCTCGTTCGATTTATTGTAAACTGATTGAGACCGATGATCATCGATCGGTCGATCTATCCATCTATCTCGTTTGGGTATCCGAATCTTTCAACGATCCCTTTTTTTTTTTTTTTTTTTTCAGTTCGTCGTTTCACTTCAATTCATTTCAAATTTTCCTACTATCATATTGTTACTTCTCTTCTATCTCCCTTCTCTCTCTCTCTCTCTCTCTCTTACTAAATAGTTATAATCGAACAATGTTTCGTCTCGTCGTAGTCCGTTTCAAACTATCTGATACACATATATATATATACCGCACACACACACACACACACACACACACACACACACCATACAGACAGAGAGAGAGAGAGAGAGAGAGAGAGGGAGAGAGGGAGAGACAACTATTCATACTCACTGTTCAATACATTTGGATATATTTAGTTGAAAAGAAGAAGAAGTGGAGGACCAGTTTTCATCTTTTTTTTTTCTTTTTTTTTTTTTTTCCGAAAGGACACTTTAACTATGCGTTGAGACTCTTTTGGACGTCCCTTGCAAATTTTTTTTATTTTTTTTTTTTTCTTTCCGTGACCAAACATCGTTCTCAATTCATACTGTTCCAAAAGGGGAAAAAAAAAGAGAAAGAGAAAGAGAAAGAAAGAAAGAAAGAAATTGTTGTGCTATTGATGGTGGATTATTCATAGAAAGTTGATAGTTACTACCTTTATTTTATAGTTAAACACATTCTTTTCGTTTATTTAATGCTATTTGGAATTTAAATTGAACTTTTATTTAATATTCCACAATTTTTTTTTTTCTGATATAATTCCATCAATATTTGATATTAAATATTTTTTAACTTTCATTTCCTTTAAAATGAGACATAAAAGATGTGTGTGTATATGTGTGTGTGTGTGTGTGTGTGTGTGTGTATGTGTGTGTATGTGTGCAACTGCTCTGTACAACAAAATCATATTTGAATCAATGATATTAATATAGACAAACAGGATCGATTCGAAAAATTTAATTTCAGAAATTATATTTTATTTTATCGATGTATGATTCAAAGTATAGATTATTGCTTATTCATTTGAGAGGGAAGGAAAATGAAAGAGAAAGGAATTAAAATGTTATTATGGTATGTAATACGAAATTTTAAATTGTATTCTAATTTTTAACTTAATTTTCATATGAATTAATTTTATAATGTTTCTCATTTTAATATACATATACTTATCCCATGTAGGTGTTTTTTTTTTCCTTCCTTTAATTTTTATTTAGCGTTTTGTACATGCCTATCAAATAGGTAATTTTCATCATTTCAAATTATTTCAATGACATTTCATTACCATTATTTTTTAATTTACTGCAGGCATTGTAACAAAAAGTAAAATAAAAAAAAGCAAGCAATTTGGACGAGCAGCTATCATTGCTCCTATATTATTATTTCCTAACTTTTTTTAACGACGAAAAAATAAGCTGAATGGATTATCATAGGTAAACAATTTCGTGAAAATATTCCTGCTGAATGATTTTACGCTACGAAGAAGCTGCTGTTCGATAAGAGGAGCAATCATCATCATCATCTTGCTTAATTTACATATATTCCTCAATCATATTTACGGGTCTGATAAATGATAAATTGGAAAGATCATCATCATAATTAGCATATACAAAATATCTCCTACATAAAATATATTTATTATATCAAACGAGATAGTCTTACTGTTTGTTAAATTTGGATGGCTGATATGAATAGCTTATTATCATCGATGTCATCATCATCATCTTCTACATCATCATCATCATCAGCAACAGTAACAGCAGCAGCAGTAGCGGCATCGCAGGAAAATTGTATGGAATGGAATATCTTCAAACTTTATGCTAAGGTATCTATCTTTCCTTTATTCTCATATCCATAAATTTCACATTTCTTTCTTACTTTTACCGTTGTTATTATTGTCATAGTAATTAAATTGTATTTATTTTATTGCATAATAATATAATAACAAACAATAATTGTTATCAAATAATGTTGTAAATTGTTAAACGGTTCAAATATTATTGGATGAATAGAATTTATTGGTTCAATTGTATGTAAGCATGCAAACATGCGAAAAAAAAAAGTTTTGCTTTTGCATATGAAAAATTTTCTGAAATGAAAAACATTTTTTTTTTTTAAAAAATTAATGTCAGTTTTTTTTTTATTTTCTGTAATTAATAATATATGTAAATAATATTTAAAAGTTTATCATCATTTTACTACGTATATGTTCACGTATATGTTTACGTATGATTACGTATATGCTACAATGTGCATATATTTGTGAGGAAAAAAGAGAGAAAAATAATTTTAATGAAAATGATAAAAGGACCGTTTCAAATAACTTATCTACTTGTAACCTTCATTTTCTTCTTTTTTTTTTTTTTTTTTTTTTTTTTTTAAAGAAAACGTCAAAGACAAAATATGCTCATTGAAATCATTGAACAGTAATGAAGAAATACTGTAAGTGTAATGTAACGTTTTAATTTATATTTACGTACGTATGTACGTACGTATGTATATGTATGTGTAAATGTATTGTATGCTGTGCAAATAGTCGTTATTGGTATGTGCTATAAAATTTAAAGAAAAAAAGAAAATTTTTCTTTTATTTTTTTAAAAAAAAAAAACTTCCATACACTTCTTCAACTATTCCAATTAATTATTCGTTTATTTTATTTTATTTTATCTTGTTTTTTTCTTGCTATCATTATCATCGTTATCATTTTGTTGCTGTTATCATTATTATCATCATTCATTATTACTATTATTATTGTTAACATTAATCATTATTACTATTAATTATTAATTATCATTATTATTGTCATCATTGTCATAATTACTAATAAAGTGGAAAGTTAACTCTATAATATGCAATTATTTCTTGAATTCCTATTCCATTTTGTTCACTTTTACATTTTCACAACATATACATAGCTCAAATTTTTATTGCAACTTTTTTTCCAACACATACATAAATTTATGCATATGATTTACACAATATATACGAATACTTTAAATACATATATATATATATATATATATATATGTGTGTGTGTCTGTCTGTTTATCTGTTGGTCTGTGCGGGTATGTATGTGTATATAAATGTTCAAATTCAACTTCTTACATTTATGTAGAAATGTAAATGTTCACTTATATGATATATTTGCTATGTATTGAAATATAATGTTTCATCTTGTACGAGAATAATTTTCGGCATAAATTCCCGCATACTGGAAAATTCAGAATGTATGGGAATATCGGGATGGATAAGGTATATATCTTATTTATTTCATATATGTATGGATTTAAATTTTCATTTGAATTGTAAAAGAATTGTTGCGTATTGTTATTGTCTGTTTTGTTTTTGTTTTTTCTACTTCTATTTGAGGGATGATTTTTTTTTTCCCCCAAAATTTCAAGTTTGTTATTATGATAAAATCTTGTTTTAAATCCCGTTTTTTTTTTTGTTGTTGTTGTTTTTGTTATCATGACTTCTTTTTTTATCCCTTAGGCAATATTGTAATTGGGATTTTGATACCACTTATGGCTACCCATAGCTAATGATTTTTGATACATCTTCATTAAAATGCCATAATTACGGAAATATCTATCGTTTGATTTTTCATATTTACTCATTCAACGTATTAATTATTTCATTTTTCACTTCATCTTTAATAAATTTGCTTCCTACGATTACTGCAATTTTTTTTCCTGCATTTATTGAAAATAACAAATATGTCTTCCATGATTTTTTCATTTATTTTTACTCTCCAAATTTTTAGTATAATTTTTATTTAGATTTAAAAAAAATTGTGCAAATGATATGATATTTGAATTAATTTCCATACATTTATGATTGATTACTATTAGTTCAAATTTCCTCTTGTTTGTTATCATTTCAAAGTTAGTAATTGGCTCTCTCCTTTTTCTTCCTTTTTTATTTTTATTTATCTATTTATTTTTTTATTTTTTTTTTTTGAGAATGGAATAGATTATATGAAGTTTTACTTCAAGTTTCTATTTAAAAAGAAAAAGTTAAGTGATAAGAAATTTGGAATTGATTTGAATTAAATCACGATGATATACATACCTACTTTAATCATAATTGTATTATTGTAACATCTTGACAACACTTAAAATCCCTTCAAATTATGAAATACCTATTTTTACAGGTTGCCAATTCTTCCCTATCTATCTTCCCTTCTTATTTTCTTCATTCTTTTTTTTTCTTTCTTTTTAATCATTTTCATTTTTGCTTGAAGATGGCTTTTGCTTCCATCTGTCATCATTTCCTCTTTTCATAGAAGGATATGAGTCAAAAAATTATGCATATTGATTTCATCCAATACCTGACTCATCATTCATTTTTCGATTATGGATAGAATTTATTTTTGTCAGAAATAACAGGAAAAGTACTCTTTGATATGGTTAACTAAACTCTCTAAAGTGAACCAGTTTGAATTTTTACATATAAAAAAGATCATTCACGTAAAATGGATCGGATCGATTTATTTTCATAAGCTATTAGAAATTTCCTCACTTATATCTACTATTCAGTGATAAATGAAAAAGGCGAAAAATGAAGTCTGTTTGATATTTTATTGATATATTGCAAGTATTTATCACAATCATTACTAATTCGATAATTTTCCTCCCCTAAAGTAATTATTACCGTTGTAACATTTCATAGTGCTTCATTTATTTACAAATGAGCTATCTTATCAGTTAATTATCAATTGACATTGTGTTAACATAGAACTAATCGGTAAATTCCGAATTTCACAAGAATTTAATCCTTCTAAATTATGTTACGTCTGATTTTCGGAAAGTTCATGGAAAGTGCAGTACAGATTTATGAATCTTGTTGAATGCCAAATACATCAAAGTTGACGTAGGAAATTTTCAATTTTTTTTTAACGTAGAACTGTCCTTATATTGTACTTCATTTTTATTATTTACAGACTTGTACTCTCGCAAAAAGGGTGTAGTAAGTACACCCGGGGAAAAACCATTATTGACATCCAGAAGCCATTCAGGAGTAAAATAAATTCAAAAGATTCAAAAGTACAATTTTTTCCTTCTCTAAGAATAGTGTATTTTAGGACAGAAATTTGAAAATTTGCAAAAAATTTCCAACTTTTCACTCATTTAAATTACTACCTTCACTAATTGGAAAGCATGACATAAATATAAAATATAAAATGAACAAAAGATGAGACATTCCCAGTATTACCTAACGTTAGGGATACGTCTGAATGGTTAAATGAGCGGTAATATCAATTGCAACTTCATACATAAGTTATCCATTTTTAGTGTCCGAAATTTTTAACTTTTTTCACCTACACTGATAATAAAGTATAATTTTCTTCAAATTTATATTTAATTAAATGTTCATTTGATAAAATCTTACGATTTTGGCGTAGTTCACGTAATTGTTTGTAAGTAATCAAAGGTGAACAAATGGAATGCATACACTTATAAACAATTTACTGTTAAGAGAAAAAGAAAGTCCCACCTGTCTATTAAATAACTTGATATTTTTCAGCAGCAAATGAACACACCGGATGATCCGGTAATTCACAGTCCAGGATCGATGCGTAACGATCCAACAACAACAACACCATCAGCAGCAGCAGCAGCAGTCATATCTAATTCCGGTGCAGAAATTTTGTCGGGTGAAAGTGCAGTAACGACAGGTACGGGTACGGGTACTGGTAATACACTAGTTGGTGGAGTAGCAGCAGCAGTGACAGCAGCTAATACAGCAGTACGGTGTAACGGTGATTCCGGTATTACAGTAACGGTGGCTCCGGGTTCATTGCCGGCAGTTGCTGCAGGCAATCTTTTGCGATTATTGAAGGGTATATCAAATTACCGAACTTCAGTTTTTTAGTAGTGTACCTTATATGATTATTGGATTTTTACCGTTTTATTCTTCAGATTTATTCTAGTTTTAGCAATATTCCCTAATTAATATTCTTCAGATTATCACTTTTTTTTCTCTTTCTCTGCTAAATCTTTGTCAATATTCCCACTAGCATGATCTGAAGTGAACATCTACGGGAATCGACCAAGCAAAATAACTTATGCAACTCTTCTCTTTGCCGAACATTTGTAAAAGATACATCTTTGTGATATTCTATCAGTTTAGTGGTGATGAAATTACGATGAGAAGGAGAACATCTGAAAAAAGTGTAATACAAAATTCTCGAAGTGCCAATAAATTTCACTTAACCTTTTGATTGTTTTTGATAATTTGTAAACTACTGAGTTCTACAGTGACTGCCCGCAAGAAAGGCAGTGCTTTTGTGAACTTCAATTTTTATGATATCATTTCATTGGGTGGAATTTTTCATTGGTCGTAAAAAGATGCTAATTTATTTGCAGGAGGACTATCCGGTGTAGGTCTAAATATGATGGATGAATTAACGATGAATACTGGTGCTGTACGTCAGAGTGCTTCATCTAGTGGGTGCTGTTCTCCGAACATTGAAACTGGCGCTGATGTTTGTTTTAAGCACTTAACTACTGTCAATATCAAGTTTCCGTCCGTAAAAATTTTGAATTTCGAGATTGAAATTTCGTAAAAAAATATGAAATCTTACAGTCCAACAGACTGGTTTATACAATAATTCAGAGCCTTTGCAATTTGTTGTTATCCTTTGGCGGTATTTTTTTTTTTCCGTTGACTTAGTGATATGAAAAGTCGCAAGAGTACATTTAAATCCATACGACACTTTGCACTTATCAATAAGAAGTCTTGTAAGTAAAAAATTATAGAATTTCTTATTGATAAGTTTTGCATAAAAAATTGTTTAAAATTTATTCTCAAACAAAAAATAATAATCCATTTGAAAATGCACAACCATCCCTTAATAATTTTATTTAGAAAAACTTTACAGGAAGCTCGACGTCGTCAAAAAACGTGTCGCGTATGCGGTGATCATGCAACGGGTTATAATTTCAATGTTATCACATGCGAATCATGTAAAGCTTTTTTCAGAAGAAATGCCCTAAGACCCAAGGTTAAAGTTTAATCCCTTATTTCTCGTAGTGTAGTTTTAGATCATTTGTTTGCAGGGATACATTTCGAGTTATCAAATTTCTGGTATTATTAGAAACGTAACAGATTTCGTTGAAATTTATCCATGATTATCCCTAACTGTCATTATTATCATGCAGTCAACTCCATTGATCGTTGTAATTAATTGTCCGTCGAATCCTTTCAGGAATTTAAATGTCCTTATTCGGATGACTGTGATATCAATTCGGTAAGCCGTCGATTCTGCCAGAAATGCCGGCTACGGAAATGCTTTGCTGTAATGATTTTGAATTTGCAATGAATTCTTTCAAAAATATTTATCTGTAATGTAAATTATCGATAGCTAAACATATGGAAGTAATCATTTCTAACTTAAAACTATCATATTATGATGAATTTATATCAAGGATCATGATTCTCTAGATAATTTGAATTATTATGAACAAATCATAATCAAGGTGATATATTACTTGCAGGTGGGTATGAAAAAGGAATGGATTTTAAACGAGGAACAATTAAGAAGGCGGAAAAATTCACGTTTGAATCACATGCAACAACAGCAAAATCGTAATACGAATGCTAATAATAGTAGTACCACTAATGCAACAACAGCTATTACGAATGCAACTCGAAAATTATCAACACCAATGAATATTACTACCTCGAATCAACCAAGCAATACTACTTCATCTTCGAGTACATCACGTACGTACGCTTCTCATCTATTAATTACACTACTTGTAAGATTCTCATCACTCAATATTTAGTGCATGAACAGCGATTTATTGGTAAGTTTTTTTTCTCTGATTTTTAAATCTTCATGAATTCTTGATGAAATGATAAGTTAGTGAAGACTTATACAGTACACTTCAGAAAGATATAATCATGCTGTATGGTATGAATGATTATCAACAAATCCGTATTAAAAGACGGATTATTTTTATTATCCGGAAATTACTGTATATTATACGTACCTGGAAGATTTTAATAGCGTAACAATACCCATACATTGTTAACAATGATATATTATTAGATTTCAATTATTCATTTCAGTATCGTTCTGTAATTTTTTAAGGCATTATGTTAAATGTGAGAATTGTATTTTTCGATTTTTTCGTGTGAAATTAAGTGAAGTTGATTATAGAATAATAAGTCTTTATTATAATAATTATTCTAAATTTTCATTAAAATTACAATCATATGTTAACAAAACACATATGAGAATGTATTTTCAGCAGCAATGTTCAGTGCAGCTCAGATAATCCATCGCAGGGAGTCAGATTCGACGCTTGTCAGTCCATCCGTTGTTCATACGGTTTGACGATTTCTTTTTCACTTTTTATTTATTATCTTTATCAGTGTATCGGTGAAATATTCATATCATTTTAAATGTATGTGATTGTTTATATTGTTCCGAAATAAACCTAAGTTTAATTTCATTTCAAATTTGGTGTTATTATATATCGTATATAATATTTTTTCAATATTATTATCCATTTTAAATGATTTTTCTTCTTGTTTATTTATGTTAAGTTTGTTTCAGATGCTAAGTCCTACTAATTCAACTGTTTCACCCTCAGTGTTATCTTCCTCATCACCTGATTCCCCTACACATAGTGCTCTCATCGGTCTACCTCAGCTCGATACCAGTAGCGATGCCGTATGTTATATTTCCTTTTCTTTTATCCCTGATAAATTGTTAAAATCTTAAAAGATAAGGAAGAAAAAACTTATTACAAAATTATGGCATTAACTCATTTCCATACTTTTTAAATTATATCTTTATCATTTTTCTTTTCGATCATTACTTTTTGATTTGACTTGATTGCTAAATTAGATATTGTAAAGGTACAAGACTGTGTGTTTTTAACCATTTTTTATGTGTATTCTTCTTCTTTAAGTGATAGGAATTGTAAGAAAATTAAAAAAGCTTCTGGAAAACTATTTTATCTTGGTTCTATGGCGAAATTTTACAATGATTTCAGTACGAATCAAATTTGATGCGCTTACAACGACAACAAGCAGCTGTAGCTGCCGGTGCAGCTTATGCAAATTTACGACGAAATGGCTGTGGTTCGGGGATGTTACCACCGAATTCAGCATTATCATCATTGGCCCGGGCTAATGATGCTTTTTCACCGAAAGGTATCTATTTGTTAATCACTTGTGTAATAATTTCTCACTGTGATTTAATTCAAAAAGAGTGTCAAATTATGTGCTCCTAAAAGATATGATCGAAATGCAAATTTGAAAGTAATGAAAATCATTTCCTAAATTGAAAACCAAAGCTATGAGAAATTGTTGTTGTCTTTTAGCATATATTAGCAAAGTTATGTTCAAAAATTAAAATTAAGTGATAATATTGAATGATATCAGGTCCAGAACCACATGTGACGATGTCAATGGAAGAATACCAAGCATTGGTAAAGGCAGCTAAAGCAGGCGGTGCTCTTGTACCTCCAGTTCCATCATCCAGTTCCGATCCATGTTCTTCCCAATCTATTTCCAGCACTTTGGATGATATCAAACGAAATATTTATTCACCAGTTGAGCAGGAAACAACGATGAACATCGGAAATAGTCATGGCATTATACGACCATCATTGATCCAGTGCACACGTTAGTTTGCTATTTGACTTATTTGCAATGTGTGATTTAAACAAACTGTGGTTGATAATTTTACCCTTAATGTGCAACTTTTTTTTTTCTTTAATAGATTATAACGTAGCATAGGAACGGAAACTTTCATTCATTGGAAAGCTTTAATCATCAGCACCATAAGTACTATAAGATTAGGATTTACAAATTTCAGCCATCACAGATTATACGGAATTGAGCGCAGCAGCAGCTAATTTACCACGATCGACGTATAAGTTAACGCCGGATGTGGAAAAAAAAGTAAAGTATATGCACGATACGATACACGATGAGCTGAATACTGATTCACCAAAATTGTGCACTGAACGTGAAACTTTGAAAGCTCGTTTTTACGCTCCTTGAAGATTTTTTCTAGATCCTCGTGTAAACCGTCCCGGAAGTTCCATTTATTTTGAAGAAAATTTAATGGCTTTCAAATACTTCCTTTTGGAATATACCATATCCGACATTTAGTATAATAGGTTCTTGTAACATCCAATCTATGAACAATATTAGCTTTCATAGAAGACTTTCAACCATTTATTCAACTAAAGTCCTCTGATTAGATAGTGTATCTTAGAATATGTTATATTTTTCGCTTAATTTTGAACAAACAAATTAATTTATCAATTTCAAAGTAATTTTAAAGTCACTTTTTTTTTGATATGTTGAAAAACTTTTTGGATCTCTTCTTATGTATGATTATCTAATTAAACTTTTTTTCAGCAAACAATTTACCATGAAGGTGACTCTCGACTTAATTACCAGCTTAATTCAGCCGAACTTCGCGCACTGGATATCGTTAGTGTTCTTCTGATCCGTGAACCCTAAACCATAAAGCGCTTTTTCAAAGAAACTGTTGGTGTTGTGATGAGGAGAAAAATTCGATAAGCATTTATAGTTTATAGGTTCGAGATGCATTTGCGTGCATGAATGAGCCAATCGAAGATTCGCGGAAAGCGGCGTATTTGAAGAAGGTTACTCATGATCCCACCGATATCCTTAATATCATTGACATTACAATGCGAAGACTGGTTAAAATGGCAAAAAAATTACCGGCATTCAATGATTTATCGCAAGATGGAAAATTTGCACTGTTGAAAGGTATGTTATTATATTATTCCCTTTTATAATAGCAATGATTGATCGATAATGATATTTTCGATTATACCGGCGATGATTTCATGACTTGCAAAATTATGATGTAAAAATTGCGAAAAAGTGTGCGAGTAAAAAGAAAGAAATAATTCGTAGGCTTTATGGATTCGATCATAAGTTACTGAAAGCACCTGAGTAATCGTAAATTTGAATCAAAATTATAAGTTTGATTTTAGAAAGAAAATTTAGTTAGAACTTTCTCCTATTATATAGTATTTTCCCAAGGAAAAAGTGATATGATGGCGAGGAATAATAAAAAGTTTGGTCTGTTATAAATCAGGCCTTACTAGAAACAGAAAAGGCTTGTATTTTTTTTACAGACTTTGATTGAATAGTAAAATTTAGTAAATTCTATTGTAACACCAAGTTTGGAAAAGTGGTATGCAATAGGAGGATATAGCAACATTTCATTAATGGATTTTTAATTAAAGTTACCATAAATCTAAAACTCATTACGTACTGAAATACGATATTCGGTCCATTTCAGGAGGAATGGTAGAAATGTTGACGATGCGTGGTGTGACACGTTTCGATATGGATCGGAAATGTTGGCGGACACCAGTCGTTGCCGAAGATAGTAAGATATCATTGGAAATGTTCGATCAGTTAAAGGAAGGACTTCGTGATCGCCAAAAAGAAGGATTTTTGAAGCATGTTATTTCAATTAGCATAATGTAGGAGGTATCAGGGTAAGGCCTGATATATCACTGGAGCGAAATATCATCGCTAGTGGTTAAGAAGGAAAGATGTCAACGAAGTAATTTACTAGAACTGTCCTCTTAGCTATGTGATAAAGAAAATCTCTTGCTAATAGCTATTGATATAGTGTTGGAGAATTGTTAGAAAATTAAGGAACACATCATTTAGATTCTGTGAATCGTTACATCCGGATCTTAGAAATAATGAGCTTGCTATTGATTTAATTGTTCTCATTCTGTTGTTCGATTCAAATCGTGATGCGCTTCTGGATCCAGCTGATCGTATTACCGTTGTCCGACACTGCCAAGAGTATCAAGCTCTTTTGCATCGGTATGTAGAGATATATATTTTACTATTACCATTCATGATTTTTCTTTATTTTATAGGCTAATGATAGTAATGCACTAACGATAATTATCGTTACGATTGAATAGTCTTCCTCCTTATTTCCTTCATTTTTGCTGTTTCATATATCATTACTGGAATTACTGGAATTTATGACAGATGTCAATTTCTGGCTTTGTCAAACTTTTCGAATTACTTAGTTATTTAGCCATTGATAATTCGATTTATCTACTATTAAAATTAGCTGGAAGGCTGATATTATCTTGATAAGTTTGTTCGAAACTTCTGGAATACATATTCGATACTCTTTAACGAATTTGACACTTTCAAGCCGAGAAATGAAATTAGTTTCAAAGTAGGAGTTGTGTCATTGTCAGTAGGGCTACTTTTCTGCATCCAAAAATTGAACACTTTTATGTTCGAAATTAAAACAATAGAATTATTCTAATCTTTGAATATAATGCAACATTTCTTTTTCAGTTATATGGAATCAATGTATGGCCATGAGGCACGTTTACGCTACGAGCGTCTACCGGAATCATTGAGGATTTTGAGAACAGTTAGCCAGAATGCAATCACCTTGTTCCTGGGACGTGTTGATCCCAATCAATCTGAAGCACTTCCGAAAGAATTTTTCAAAACTACTTAGATATTAATGACGTGTGATACCAGATGTGTGTTTGTATGGGTCATCCTCAAATACCTCATCCCAGTTCAAGGTTTCTTCTTTTAAATTGATTGATTGATTGATTTTTATGTTACTGTCATCGGTATTATAGGAGAATCTACGCGTTTTTCTTTTGCTTTATATCTTGAAATCTATTTAATAGTGGAGATCGATCTTGAAACGCTTGTAGTTTTGTTAAATCTATTCGAAAAAATTTCAATCTTATCTTTTATCATTTTTTGGGAAGTTAATAAACATTTTTTTTTTTTGTACAATTTGTTAAAATTAATGCAAAGAAAAATCTTTTGACTAATCATCAACATCACTCATTGATAACGTCAGAATCCAATCTTCGTTTTCCATGATCGATCATTCATATTACGTGTGTGAAACGTGTAAAATTTGGGTAAACAAATATTAGGATGTAAATAAGGCACAGAAAAGCGGAGTTGTGATATCAGTTTGTTTTTGTACTGTTGTATTATTTTCCCTTATCTCCCATTCCCTCTCTCTCTCTCTCCCTCTCTCTCTCCTTTTTTTTTTTTCTTTCCCTCCTCATTACAACAGTATTATTATGATATGATTGTATTCATTCTTATTATTATGAATAGTCACCATATTTAAGAATTTTTACAGTTATTACTACCAGAGTTATTTTTATCATTATTATCAAATATCATCATTATTTTACTCATTGTTGACATTTGGTATTTTGCATATATTCTTCTCGGTCATAGAGTACGGTCAGCAGCAGCATTATCGAATTGTGACAATTCGATATTTATACATTTTTTTTCTCTCTCTTTTTCCTTAAAGAATAAAACTATCTGCAATGAACTGCTATGTTCGTATCTAAGTTATCCTGATTTAAAAAATGATCAATCTATAGATCTAAGTTTTTGAAAGAAATTAGAGTGATAATTTCCCTTTTCCTGATAACTTTTGTATGAATCATTTTTCCATTAAAACATAGCAGTTCGAAGTTCAAAGTTCAAAGAAACACTAACAGTAGTTGTTGATTTTCTTCTTTCATAGCATTAATTAGATTACAAAAGTGCTCTATGCTATACAGTTTACCGGTGATTTATGTTCAGATCCCAGCGAACTGTTATCGAGTTAATATTTTCCTTATTGAACCGGTGATTTGAAATTATTCAGGATGCATTTTTTGTTTATAACTTTTGAACTATTACGGAATATTTATGGACTTCCAGTGTTCCGTTCCGGTGTTTTGCTTGTTGGCTTACTGATTTTGGACGAGAAATAATGCTTTCATTTGCCATTTATCTTTTTATTTTCGGATATCATAAGAACGAATAGGAATTCATTCCTATTAATGTATCTGTTATTCGGTATTATTTTACTCTTGGCTTGCTAATTGTTTCTAGCCAAGTGTACACTATATTCTTAGCAATCAAAAATTGTGCATACAAAAATCATTAAATCAATTTAACTATGAAAAGGAAAATTTTCAAACATTTAATTCAAAAATTTTTGAATAATTTTCCAATCTATCATTGGTAGATTTGAAATAAGCCTCTTCCGAAGTATGGGAAGTATGGCAGATGAATTCATTATCTATGATTTGTGAATATTTTCTCCTCTAAATTGTATAGTAACTGTTGAATGTCCTCAGTTAGTATTCCACTTAGTTCTTTTTTTTTTTAATTCTCCTTTGTGTTCTCTTTGTTCAATTTCCAAATTGTCAATTTACGGTGTTTTTTTTCTTTTACTTTCCTTTTTCTCTTTTTTTTTTTTTTCCAATTTGAACATACTGAAAATACACAGTGATTTCTACACTACCTCTTCTTTAATTTTTTTTATTTTTTTTTTTGGTTTTTTTTTTTTTTTTTGCAATTTTTTAAGGTATCTTTTTTCTTCACCATAAACTATTTGCATCATCGATCGCGGGTGATTTAACTTACCGTTATCATTTGATATTATCACAATTACCATTTAAAAGGAAGAAAAAAAAAAGGAAAGCAAATTATCGCTATCATTTTTGTTAACACATTTATTTCAGGTTATAGCATAAAGTAGTACATTAGGATTTCGAAAATTTTAAAATTTTCGAAATTTTTAAGTTGTTTAAGAGTTATCCTTTTTTTTCTAAAGAAAAATGATCAGCGAGAAATATTTGATGAGGTAGAAAAGGAAATTAATGTTTGTGTGTGTCTGTGCATGTATGTATGTGTGTGTGTGTGTATGTGCGTATGTATGTGTGTATGTTCGTGTGTGTGTATGTGTGTGTGTTTGTATGTGTGTGTGTTTGTGTGTATGTGTATGTATATGTATGTACGTATGTGTGTTTACTTGGAGGTGTGCATGTGCCTCAAGTGGTGTCCTTAAATGGAACCTCATCAACTCGCCAGTTTTTTTCCCCATCATTTTTAAGTATTATTTAGTTAGTAATTAATTACTATTAATGGGCACTAGCAGGGTCCACACAATCTACCATGAAAATATCTTAATATTTTTTACAATGTTGTTCTGTTATATATCGATTGACTGTTTAATCAATCAATCATTCATTGATTATTCATATTTCATCAATAACCAGGCTTTCATCATCTGTCATAACGCTTTCCAGGTCTTTTGGCATCTAATTATTTTTTTTTTTTTTTTCCGATAAACATTTTGCTCGAAGAATCGTTTCGTTCATTTTTATACTCAAATGGTATGAAAATAGATGTCACAAGATTTATAATATTTTATAAATAGTTAATGGTTCGATTATTTAAATTCCCAGTAAGTAAAAGGATTAGCTATATAGAGTTATTTGTAATTTGCAATCATTTTCTGGATCAATATGATATCGGGAACGATAAACCTAGTCGATTGGGACAGATGTCATTAAAGCTGATCACATACTACTTCATGGCAGTAATTGTACGCAAAGCTGATTATAATGTATTATTCAATGGAATCAGAATTATTATGCTAAAATTCGGGAATGAAATCCTTCTAAATACTAATTATGGTGTTTATACGACAATAAAACGGTCTAGGTCTATATTGACCTCCATGACCTATGCATAGGTTGTTTACATTTTTCTTTTACAGTTAAGAATTTATTGTTGTTTTGATTCACTTAAAGTTTGTAAAATTTCAAGTTCTAATATGCATTCAATTAATCTCATTAGTTGGATTTACAAAAAATATGTAAATTTGCAAACTAATTGTATGTTTTTATTTCGTTATTATTCTGCGAACAAATCGCAAGTAAAGGTCATGAAATGTTATAGGAAAGAAATGTAGAAAAAGAGTTGCTAAAATGGGTTATGAGGTGGACAATTAGCTAAAAAGTAAAAATTACATCGATTAATTGACAAATGATTAGGGAGACGGGAAGAGTGAAATTTAACCTCCAACACAAGTCATCCATCAGATCAAAATCAGTTTTATTACTATTACCGTTTAGCATCTGCACACTTTATGCATGAAATATTCTCTTTCGTTACTTTTTCTGTTTTAATCAATTTCAGTTATCAACAGCTTTTCAAGTCACAAAAAGCTGATATATCAATATGTTTCATCAATTATTCCGTGAACTACTTGGCAAAGTATCAATGGCAAAAAATCGAATAAAAGAATAATATTCTTTTTACTGAATATAGAAATCAGTACTAATGCAGTGAAATGAAACCGGAAGGCCAAAGCAACCGATCGCTTGATTCCTGATATGTGTTCACTGAGAGTTCACATCCAACAGTTGTCATTCATATAATCAATGAAAATGTCAGCTAATCAAAAAACATTTGTGATTTGCTCAATTTTATATTTTAGAATATTTCATTACAAAACACGTTGCATTGATCACAGTTCTTTTTTGAGTTTTCGTTGACATAAGAAATAAAGAAAAATATAAACATAATTTAAATTGAAATAGAATAATTAAGTTATTGCTCCTTTGAAGATCAATTCGATTTAGCCAAATTTCTTAACAAATTAGAAAGATTGTCTGAGAAATTTTCTGTAAGAACCCTTTTTGGAAAAAAATAGAACAAAAGGAGTGAAGTAGTGGTAAATACTTTTTTGTGCAAAGGTTTCGTTTTCATAAAATTTATAGAATTTATAAACGTTGCAAACGAATTGAAACCTAAATTAAATCATAATTCTAAATGTTCATTCTTAAATTTCAAATGAAAAATTGTAATGGCTTACACCGATAACCGAACGATACAATTTATAATGAAAGAAAGTGCCATACTGAATTACTCGTTGATTATTCATCTGCTCAATGATACGCAAGGATTAGTTGTGATTTCCATTCGCTTTAGGATGATGAAAAGTGATATTAAATGCTTTATTATTCAAATAATTTCATTGAAATTAATTTCAACTACGGTCCTTCCATACTGTCAAGCCTAATTAATTATTTTATTAATCGTGAGCAGCAAATTAGTTAGTCAAAAACCGAATGACATTATGTGTAATAGTTACCGTAGAAGAAATACGAAATAAAGAATAAAAAACAAAGGAAATGTTCCTTTTCTCAATGAATAATTTCTCAAACTTATTATTTTATATATTTATCCGTTAAAATGTGAGATATACTATTAAGTGTTGGCTAATATTAACGAATTCGTTTAACTTCAAACGAATTATTTGACAAATTAAGCATTTGTAGAAGATTTAGAAATTTCGGAAAAGAAAGAATTATGAACTTATTTTGGTAGGAATTCTAATTTTTTGACTATTAATTCCACAACCGTCTTGTAATTTGATTTCTTTTTTACCCAAATTGCGCAAGTATAAGCAAATGCATTGGTTATTGAACAAATGCATTGGTTATTAAAATAAATTTGAAATGATTTGAATTTTTCAGTCCTATCCTAAATATGCCTAATTGCTTGAAAAGTTGATAGTCTGCTTTAGATTTAAAATAAAAATTGAAAAATATTCTTTTACTTTTGTTAAACTACTGATGTAATATCATATTGTATTGTATGGTTTAAATTCGTTTTTTTAATTTTTATAGAATGGCAACATTTCAAGAAAAATTCAAAGAGTTCTCAAGTGATATTTCTAAATTTTAAAGAATTTTTTTCCTTTTTTGGTTTTTGAAAAATTCGAGGAAATATTTTCAGATTTATTTGTTAAGTAGTCATTAAGTGTTATCATCGTAGCAAACTGAGCGCTGAAGAGAATATTTGTACATAATGGCTGAAACATTTTGATAAGACATATTGATTTTTCACCTTTTCCATCGATTGATCTATGAATATGTATCATTGTTAATTACAAATTTACATCAAATCGATGATTGATCGATCGCTCTTATCGCTAATGTCATTCCAGTTGTGACGAAAAATTTTCACTTTCTTGTATTATCAGATATTCCTTTTAATTGTTTAAAATCGAAATAAATAAGATAGACACATATCCATAGTCACTACTCTTCCAATTTTTTGAATTTGACCTCTGAATTTTTTGGGTTCAAAATGAAAAGCATATAAGACGGTATGAATAAGCAGAATATGTTTAACCAAAAAACCGTTTGTGATCGACCGATAACTACCGGATTTTCCCTTCTGTTCATAAATGAATATTGGAAGTTATAGGACTTGATGCGTACTTTATGTCACATGATGAACATATATTTTAATTCCAATATGTTTTTTTGTTTTCTTTTTTTCATTTAAATGGAAATGTTGCATTACATTAAAATATCGTCGAAATATTATCCAACCATAGTTGCTAATCATACGTGCCACTTCTTTTTTTCCGAAAATTTCTAATATTTATATAATTTCAACATTTACAGATCGTATAAAATTAAATTATAAGAATGGAATCGAAAAATAGAATGGATGAAACGAATCGGTCAAATATCCTTCATAAACGTATGCATGAAGTAGGTAATACCAAAACAAAAAAACAAAAATTCTACTTCTGTGATATCATTTATTTTTCCATTTTGGCAATGAAAGAAAAAAATGTAAGAATATCAACAAATATTTTCAGATTATTGTTAATGTCATTGTAATGCTTGCAGTAGCCTTTTCTTGGACATTAAGTACACAGTTTACTAAATCAATTTGGATAATTAATTCAGAATATTTCTATGCTCCATACTTTATGGTTTGGTTTAATACTAATTTTATGATAGCATGCTATCCTATTTATGAATTATTCGCTGTATTATTTCATCGTTCATCTTTAAATGATATACAACAGTAAGCTTTATTTCATTTGCTTTTTTTTTTTTTTTTTCTCAACATTGTCAAATGATTATTTAACAATATTTATGTCAAATATTACTATGTAATAATCGAATATTATTGAAATTTATGGAAAATGAAAGAAAAGAAGAGGAAATTGACGAGGAATTTCCTTCTAATAGTTTACATGAATATTGGATATTTCCAGAGAAACGTTATTGGTATACGGAAGTAGTAGTAATTGGATACGATCGTACTTTACGCGAACATCCGTATTCCTGATATTGTGGCTTATCGCAAACTACTCATATTCGCAATCATTAGGTCATATCTCGGCTAGTGCAACAGCATCGATAATGAGTTCGAATACTGCGATGATAGTTATCTTTGGATGGATCATCCTAAATGATCATTTCAATCCATTTCGGGTATTGCGTCTTTTTCAATAACAATATATTTAATATATATATATAATTATAATTGAGTAGAAAAAATTAGTACGTATGATAAAATATACATAATAGTAATTGAGAAATAAAATATACATAATTATAATGAAGCGATGAAGTTCACAAATCCAATTGTGATTATCCGTTGATACATAATATTCTAAATTGTCGAACAAAACTAGTTAAATTTTCTACAGGATGAATAGATCTAATCCTGGCTAATCTCTTATCACTCTAAATTCGGATTGTTTCAGTATTTAATTTGATACTAACAAGGCAATTGAAGTAATGATATATTTTCAGTTAATCTCAGTTGCAGCAGCAATAATTGGTGTTGTTGTAATTTCGTTAGATAAGGAATTTGTTGGTAGTATCTTTGGTATATCCTTATCAATAATTTCCGCCTTATCTGCTGCACTATATAAGGTTAATTATTTGTTTATTGCATATCTCATTTGTTGATTAGTTTTGAGTTTGTTTGCATTTGCAACATTGATTATTTTTCGTTCTTTTATAAAGTTTAAGTCTAATTTAATCAGATTAAATCACTCATAAATATTCCAACTAGTTATTGCAACTTTTAATTGAATTTAAACTTTTTTGTTTCTTTTGGAGTCCTCATTACGTAGAATATCTTAACTTCACTTTTTAATTTCCGGATTATCATCTTTTACTTTCTTGAGTTATGGAAATTGTAAAGGAGTGAACTATTAAATTTATTTTTACATTTTTTATTTTTCGCAGGTTCTTTTCAAAAAAATAATCGGTGATGCGACAATCGGGCAGGTATCACTTTTTATGAGTGGCTTAGGCTTACTTAACGCCTTCCTCAACTCATTGCCCATGGTGATACTACTCGTAAATGGCGTAGAAACGTTCACTTGGTCAAGTGTACCGTGGCTTCCGCTGATTGGTGTTGCACTTTTGTCATTGTGTAAGTATTTTTATGATATTTTCTACTTAGCGGCAAATACGGAAATTTTCACTTTTTCGATTTTCAAATTTATGGGAAAGATATTATGATTTAAATATAACCTTTAAACAATCTTCAAAAAGAGCTTTATAAATTAAACCAAACTTGTTTGTCCTATTTCGTCCTTTCTTCAGGGTTTAATTTCCTCATAAATTTTGGCATTGCTTTACTGCATCCACTGGTGATATCTATCGGGATGTTATTTGGTATTCCGATTAGTGCAGGTATTCCAAAATTAAACAAATAATTAATTACACTAATGTATAATGGTAACTTGAGATAGAAGGATAAAATGAAATTTTTATCACTTAAATTCAATTTACTGAAAATGTTTTCTGTCATATTAGATCTTGAAATGAAAGATAATGAATTGGTAGTACAATTTAGTTCATTCTTAAAAGTGACATTAGAGATTGATGCAGTGATTATTCGAGCTAGTCGTTGAATTTTACTTCCAAAATATCCATCATGGAATTGATCTGATGCAATTTATCCCATTCTGTGCTATTATCCGTTATTTTTTTTCATATTTTCTTATCTTTCTAAACTTTTAAATTTTCAGCTATTGACATCATCTTTCGACATTTGAGTGCAACACCTTACTTTATTATTGGCGCTCTCCTAATATTATTTTCATGCGCAATTGTCGCCATACCAGCAGAATCATTCTATTACTCGATGAGAATAAGAAAAAAGGAGAATGAAAGTGACGTGAAGAATACTGCCGTATAATTTGTACTTTTTCCTTTCGTTGATTCCATTCAAGACATATCTCATTATCAGAGATGTTGCTTTCGGGTATATCAAAGAGCTAGTTTCTTATTACTGGAATGGTAATGCAGTTAAGTCTTACAATAAAACTACACGTTTTTAATGATTTAGAATAAACTATAAAACGCATTGCAAATCCTCTACACTTTCCTTAAAATCGGAAGCTCCACTACTGAAAGGAATCATTAACCGTAATAGTTCTATCTTCATCTTCAATTTCCACTAAAAAAACTTGCTAACTTCATATGCATCAAAGATCCAAGCATCATACTTTTATCTCTGGCCACAAAAGCAATATATGTAGAGATAAAAAAAGCATAATCATAAACGAACTATGTTCGTAACAATAAAGAATCACTGCGTATGCTAAAACATCACACGAGAAAAAGCAAACAATGTATTTATATTTACAAAAGTTGAATCAGTGGGTGAGATTGGATAAACCCGAAATAGATGAAATGCTGGAACAAATGCATTCGAAAAGTATGCGAATTCACAGAATTAGATTTATGAAACCCACAAGTTGGTCTAACATTTGGAAACTAAAAAAAAGTAAGTGGCAACCTATCAAGTTTTCATTTCTAACATATTTCAGGGAAAAATGAGCAGCTATAATTTTATTTGAAAGAAGAATTCCTAATGAAGGAGTCAAACGGAAAACCGAAATATTAGTAGTGCAACCAATCGAATATATGAAGTTCACAGAAAATCCTCTCGAAATCCTTCACATATAAAAGTACATACAATTATTTCATCTCAACAGATCATCAAAGACATCATTTGTTATGTTACTTTGCTTAAAATTAGTGCTCTGTGAGTTCAGTGAAAAATTATTTTTAGTACTAAGTTTAGCAGGAAAACACACAATATCATCCAAAGCAGACATGTTTAACTTTCGATCCACTTCATTCAATGTTACATTTCCTGTTCGATTTACTGTCACTCGTTGACCTGAACCACTTCTAGCCACTGGATTTTGTACAACTGGTGGGCCAGGTAAACTGAATGTATTAACTGTTGGTTGAAACATGAATGATGTCAATGAGTTGCCTGGTTCCGTTCTGAATGGATCTGGCCAAAGAGGACTACCTGTATTGCTCACTGTGTCTTTGTTCTTGACCTGAATTATCAGAAAGTTTGTTCGTCAGACGCAGGCATATCTAGCGATAAAAGAATAATATTCTTAAAATATACATATAAATCAAACATAATCTTCATATATATTATTTCTAGTAATTAAAAAAATTAGTGCTTCATAAAAAAGTGAACAAACTTTTCCAGGAACGGATGATACGGGAAGTAAGTCGACGAGATCTATGCAGGTCTGATGAGCTGAAATGGAAGTAGACGGGATCAACGAACTGCAACCAACTTCCTCGAGAGCGGAATCGATCGGTGAGGTAACAAAACCTGAACTTGTAGATTGGTTCTTATTTGTGTTTTCCCTAACATTGATCGGTTGCAAAAGGTTCGGTTGACTGCGCATTCGTAAGTTCTGCTCTCGTTCAGCCGCCAGTCGTTTCTTATCAGCAAGACTTAACAGCCCCTAAAACATAATTCAGGAAATAAATACAAACTCTGTCGTCATGTTATCGAAAACTACGGTCGATTTAAATATAATTCAATTAAATTCAATACTAAACAATGATTTCCTTCAAAGCTTGTCCGATCTGTGAATTAATGAACAAATAAACAACTGAATTACTTTACTTACAGTATTGCTACCAATCCCATTTTGTTTCCCATCTGTTAATCCATCGATAACCAAATCTGACAGACTGTCGGATAATGAATTCTACAAAATTTCTATCATATGATATAGAAATCCTTGTGGTTTCTGAATCCAAATCAATGTTTACCAATTTTTCAACAATCAAATAATTTACTTTGTTTTGCGTAGCTGGTTGTCCAAGTATACTAGCGAACTCGCCAATTCCACGCTGTTCCTCTTGACTAGCACTAAGCTGTTGTAATCGTTGTCGCTGTTCCTTTTCAATCTGTAATATAGTTTAATGATATCAACAAGGAAAAACACTCCAACAAGCAAATTAAATTGAAAAACAAATTTTTTAAGGAGCAAATTAACAAGCAACAATTACTTTGTCCAGGATACGGTGTATCAGTGCCATGTACTGCTCAAACTGAGGCATATTCAATGTATTCTCCATGGAAGAAGCAATCAGAAAAGGTAAAATGCTTTTGGCACATTGTTCCCGAGTTATACCGAAACGACTCTCTTCATATGCTAATTTGTAAATTCCTGCAAATAAAGCAGTCCAATTCAAGACTGACCAAAATTTTATCACAGAATGTTTTCTTTATCAACTTTATCGATGACATAAATTCATTGCACTACTTTTAAAGTGTCTTATATGATCTAATTTTTTTCGAAAAGATGGGTACAATAAATTCCTTTTAGATCGAGTCACTATATGATTTCACATAGATTCTTTAAGAAGTGATGATGTATAGAAAGTTGAAAAATAAAAATGTACCCAAAACAGCCATAAGAATTGCTGGCTCTCGGCTCATCACTTTGGGCAAAGCTGGAATGATTTGATCCGTCACCATCCATGCCTCCAGAGAGGGTAACAATTTCCCTATGCATAATAGTGCTTGAACTCGTATCTATAAAAGTAAAACATATTCATTAAAGAGAAAGCACAACACATTTTAGCTTGCCGAAATTATAAAGAAACAAACAAACAAGTAAATTAATCAGTTGGCTAATGAGCAAAAAATAAAATGCAGACTAAATTAGCAAAATGATTAAGTCTCACAGTTAACACTCCTCCTCCATCGATAATAAGTAATAATAATTTGGGTAGAACTTCTGTTTTCATAGATTGCCTTTCAATCATTGTGGCAACTTTCGGGATGATTGAAAGACACAATTCCTGTAAGCATTTCTTCGTAAAAAATAATGTAACTTTTCTTGCTCATACTTTTTAGAAATATTGAAAAAGAAATAAGTTCCAAATGGGAATACTAATAAAAGCACCTGGATTTTCACGGTCTCGCTGGATAAAGCATTACAAATTAAAGGCAACAGATATTTACGAGCACCTTCTTCGCTTGTTTTTTGCAATAGCAGATCCATATTTTGCAAAAACAACAATAAAATCTGTAACATTAAGGTAAGTGGACGCAAAAATTCTTTTTTCCCCAACACAGAATTAACATAGAGATTTTAACGCTCTACAAAATTAGTAAACCCACTTGGTACGGTCGCTCAACAGTAAATATCGGGATTAGTTGTGGCAAAACAGCTGCAGCAAATTCATCATTACTGGTTGTTCCAGCAATATGAAAAACACTAGGAAGAATGAATGGCACTAATTCTGTTGCAATAAATTCCGCACATAGTTGAGGAAGAATTTTTTGTATAAGTGGTCGCTGAAAAATTTATATCATCAACGGTATGCATTATCATTATTGAAGATCATAATGAACAGATACATAAGATTCATGAAATAACCGGAAAGAAAATACATTTTCAAAAGCTTCTCCGATATCTATATAAGTACTTGCTTTTGGAAATTTCACTAAAGATTGCGGTAACTGCTTGAAAAAATTCATTTTCTGAGTGTAGTCCATTTGACACAAAGAATCCAAACTGTTCAATGTTCGAATTAATGGCTCATCAAAGTAGACAATCTGTAAAATACAACTATATTTCAATAACTGCTGTGATAGATCCTTTAAAATTTCATATGTGTATATTTCATATGTAGATGCTAGATATGTGTGTTAATAAAACAGTTGAAGTAATAATTACATAAACAACATCAAAGATGGAATAACCTTGGAAAATTGAGTAGCGTCGGGTCGAAGATCGGGCGTCAGATTCAAGCACATTTTCAGATCGTCACGAAGTTCAACAGGAACATTTGCGAACATTGATACAGGCAATGCGTTTAACTGAAAATAATAATCTGCTCAATGATAATATACCTACAGTAGGAATATATCAATTATAAATTATAACCTTTCCAGTATTTGTATGGAAATTATCCAACGAATTCCTGTTATCAAACGGTTGCTTTCCTCCATTGAAAACTGTTAGCGCCATTATTCCAAATGAAAATATATCAGCGTATGGGTCACATCGACCACCAATTACATATTCTGGTGCCAGGTAGTCTAACAGGGGTTGGACAACGGACATCGTCCGCTGATTCCATTCCAGCATTTCATATATCACCTAGAGAATTGAGAGAATTTTATAATGGCTAGCACTCATAAAAGCTTTCTTTTGTAAATAGCCTGTTGCAGACGTTCCATCAAAACTACAGAATTATTGACAGTGCCAAGCTAATAGGAGAACGAAGAGCGTCATATGATACCATAACCTCAGCAATGTTTCACAACTCATCAGTTGCATCTGGAAAGATTCATAGCAAATTTCACACCTGATTATTGGTACCTTGCGTACCTTGCACTGCAAAATCGAAACCTGCTAATTTCCATTCACCTTTTTCATTAATTACTATACTTTCAGGAGACATATTTCGATGCATCATCCGCACATCAATATGCAAAAATGATAAAGCTTCAACAATCTGTAATACTTCAGCATTAGTGAAGTGAATAACAGAGAAAATGACAAATTTATGACATCTACAAGTCTCAGCTTTATTAAAAAAAGAAAAATATCACTTTACTTGAAAAAGTCCATAGCGAACTTCAATATCCAAAAGTTCGAATCCGTCTAAATGTGCTGGATGAGGAGTTATATTATCTAAACGTCCGAGAGCATTAGCCAACGATGCGAATACAGGTTCTGTACAGAAAGCATAAGAGTCCCTGAAGAAATATTCCTTGAAATAACCATGGAAATAAGAAAGAAACGAAATCTCAGGAATTAGCACATCGCGCTTCTCGCCAAATTATGATTTCACTGGTTCATTTTTTTTTTTAATGAAACAAATGATGGAATGGAGAAAGAATAACCGAGATTCCTCGAGTGGATGCTCAATAACGAGAATGCGTGGATGCCTTAATCGGGTGAGTTGTGATACTCCTCTCTTTAAGATTTCCGAGAATAATTCTCTTTCGTATCTTGGCCATTTTTCCAAGTTTCGTTTCTCAAATAACCAAACCGAAACAGGCTAAAATATGATTATAACTCACTTCGATCGTTTTAATAAAACTAATAAAAAAATAAAGAGCTAAACATTTGTGATATCACAGCCGTGAAATATATAAGCATATAAGTAACACGATAAACATGAGACCTGTTAGTGTAATGAATCAAATGATATCCAATGCTTGAACTGTTTTAAAATAGTTACCTTTTTAGTTGAACATTTCTGGGCCGCATAAACTTTCCAACTAAGTGCCGGTCCAGCACTTCCAACTTGTGATAATACCTCGTAATCTCGCGTTACTGGATTTCCCGGTAAAGCATTACTTACTTGCGCTGCTACTGAAGTTACTGTGGAACGTATTCGATTCAAATAATAGTCAACATTTATCGCCATCTACCACCTCCACCACCTCCTGAAAAATGAGAGAAAAAAAAAAACAAAGGAAATATTCATTCCATTTCTCCTTATAATGACATCTTGATTTAGTTATGCTGCTAATAGAACTTCTCCCAACACGAACTTTCGACTTTATCATTTATCACAATTATTGCACTCGCGCTAATAATTAACCAAATCGTTCACATATTTCGATATCGTATATCTTGTCGGGGAACGGAAATAGTAAAGGTTATATTTTGAGAACTTCGAAGAAGTTGCGAAAATAGTGAAGAATCCTGATTGCTGGTCAAAACAAGCGATCGGAGAGCTCGAACAGCACAGCGGATGGATTTAACGAGATGGTTTATGATCGAGAAAGCTCAAACTTGCTTATAAATAAATTGTAGCATATGTCAACCAGTCACTGACATGTTTCGTTTTACTTAGTAATTTTCCTCTTAATCTAGTCCAACAAAAATAAACATTAATAGTGTCTTTCGTACAATTTCCTCAACTTTTTCTTCCTCTCCTTAAACTAATACTGTTTCACCTACTGTTCAAATACTATATTGCTTTTCTGTATTCACTCAAGAATTACTTTTCTTTCTCTTAATTTTTCTATTAATCTTTGATCAGTCATCTATTATATTCCAATTGATAATTTCTCTCAAACAATCAATAAGAAATCGTAACATTACTACTGCAATATGTGCGATACCCTTATAAATCACACACCGAAATAAAATGTTCAGGAAGGATTTTATTTGGGAACATACTTCGAAGGAGTAATCATAAGTGGTAGTTCTCAATTTAAACTAGAAAAATAACCATCTACTCATGAAAACATTAAGCTTACTTAGTAGCATTTAAAACGGAATTCCGGTTAGAACAGATCAAGAAAGCAAATTTGAAGTGTTTAGGGACATTTCCAATCAGTCAACACACTAAATAATAGAATAAAACTGGGAAATCTGACGAACATCCATAAGTTCATATTCCCGGAAATGGGCATTATAAATCATCAATTCAATGCAATGCTTCAAATTTTCAAAACGACCGATTTGTTGTGCTGCAACTCTTTGACGATGGTTCGAGAAAATGTTGATGATAGTGAGAGATACGGGAATGATAGGAGATATTGAATGTCAGGGATTCGAGGTGATGTATGGGATAGCAATCGTTTGTAACTGATTATGTTTCAACGTTATCCAATCCATCACATTGTTGAGGATTTTTTGGAAATTGTAAATCATCCCATTGGTGCAGGATATTTTGATTGAATTTATACTTATCTTCCGCAAAGAACGGAAATTATTTCAGCAGCAATTGCTAGGTTTAAAATGGCTGACAACGAAGGGATCCTCGCTGCACAATTCCGATCCGTTACTGGTAAGTCCCTTTGCAAAAACTATTGTTTATACATTTTACGCATTTGCGTAAATTGTTCTGATGAATACATTTACTACGGAAATCTAACATGAAATAAACTTTTGAATAATTTTGATAGTTGGATATACGAAAGTAAAAATTTGAATTCAGGTTGCACAAATGCGGTAGAGGCATCCCAATATTTGGAAATGTGTAATGGTAATTTGGAATTGGCAGTTAATTTGTACTTTCAACAGCTTCAACCGTCTTCATCAACATCTCTAAACGGTGAAGAGTCTTCTGATGTCATTTGTGTGAGTAAGGGCGCAGGACGACGTAATTCTGCAGTATCACATCGTGCCGTGTGTGGAGCTACAAACTCTCGAATTAATCATGCTAATAATGATATGTAAGTTTATATCAAACTGTTCATTTATTCATTATCATCGAAAATTTTTATATGCTATAAGGTCAGTAGCTTAGGAATGATCGATTTGTTATTAGTAAACATTCTCTCTGACTGTTTGTTTTATCAAAGGATTTGAAACTTGAAATATTTCAATGTTATATCGTATCATGTATGAAACTGGTAGACCTCGAACTGACCGTTCTACTAATGGTAAGATTAGTGAAAATGCTAACCATTTCATTATTCTACATATGATGTAATTAATTTGCTTGTATGTTAAGAAATTTAAAGTTTATACGAATTCTAATGATATAATAGCTGTGAGATGGAAAATATCTTCAGGTCAACGGTAGGTAACAACGATGTACGCGAGCCGATAGCACCTATACGTGGAGCTATTATTGAGCAGACATTTGCGCAGCAGTACAGTGAGTTAAATCTCATTCGAAGTTGTTATACAGGAATTTATGATGTAGACATAGCTGTTATATATATGCACATATATATATATATATATATATATATATATATGTTTTCCAAACTGTTTCATGTACTCAACTCTCCAGAAAATACTCGATACTTTCAGATCGACAAAATGGGCGACATGGTGCTTCAGTATTTGATACGGCTCGCGATTTTCGTGCTGAAACGGGTAGTTTATTTGTTGTTCACGACAACAGTTCTTAGATGCTTAAATCTTAGTATGAGAGTTGCTAGTTGTCGGATGATCGGGCGATAACTGTGCGTTGTTTGTCGGATTATTCATTTTGACTGCATTGGATCCTTTTTTTTTTATTTTTTCTCTAATAAATTCCCATCTATTTTAAAATGGTAGATTTCAGGGGAACGAATGGCTATGCTACAAAATAGGCACAACAGTTCGGATCCGACAGTTGCTAAGCGTGTAACTCTTCAAAATCTTTTTCGTCCTCCGATAGATATTATGTTCAATGGTGATTGGGATGCTGTTAGTTACTTTTCATTCGAAATTACTGGTAAAATGTTGTTGTTTTTATATTCTGGAATACAGTCATATTTTTCGAAATATTTTAATGTTCTGTGTTGTTCGTAAACATGATTTAGTTGAAATAAATCAGTATAGAATGATGTTTAGAATTATGTAAAAATAAATAGATTTGATAATCGGTTTTCTAGTTAAAATACTCTGAAGCTAATTGTAAATTCAAAACGTTTAACAATACTTTAAGGACTTCGCTTATTTTCTTTTCCAATATCAAAGCCGCTTTTTCAAATATGAATTACATGAAAAGCCTGAGGGTAGTTACAGTTTTGCTGCTGCAGTTGTTTTATGTTTCAGTAATCCAAACATCATCCAATTCGAATAATTACTGATGTTAAATATGATACCAAGAATTTTGATATGAAATGGTTACTCGTATAGATTGTAGCTCAGTACATTAGCGAATTGTTCTCACGTCAGTGACTTACGATTTATCAGAAGTTGCTTATCAGTGGAAAAGAGAAAAATTAGAAGTAATGATTGAATAGTCTCACGTTACAGGTCCGAGCTGAAGCTCAGTTGCGTGGACACTGGCTACTTGTTAATGTGCAAGATGATTTGGAATTTGCTTGTCAAACACTTAATCGTGATGTGTGGTCCAATTCATCTGTAAAAGAACTTCTTCGATCAAATTTCGTCTTTTGGCAGGTGAACAAATCTCAGTTTTTAAATGTTAGGTGTGTCCGTCGAAAAGCATAATGCGTACATAAATGCAAAATATCGCAGTATCTAGGCAATTCTAAACATTTTAGGTGCATAAAGACTCAGCCGATGGAAATAGAGTGAGTAATTATTATCGAATGTATACTTATCCAGCTGTTTTCATAGTTGATCCACGCACAGGAGAACAGTTAATCACAATCGGGGCCAAAGACACTATGTCTTTCTGTGATCAAGGTAAGCCTGTTTCTTAGATTGATTTAAATTCACTTTTCAAGATTTATTCCATTATTTTGACCATCACAAAATTTATTCGTTACTGTAATAAGAAACATTATATGATATACGCGGTAGAAATAATTAATTAATTGCATATACTATAGATGCCTGTACTTTTCAGTTACAACATTTTTGGACGCTTGTCCAGATTTCGACACAAGAGACAAGCAACTTACAATTGCGCCTATATCGAACAATTCCGGACGGTTAACAGCGAGAGAAGATTGTGGACATAATCAGTATATGGATGTAATTTTGTTGCATACTAGTTCTTGATATTTATTTGACTTTAAAAATGAGAAAAGGGGAAAAAAGTTCCTGATTTCTCTTCTTAAAAAAGACGTTCCTTTATTTGGAGAAATATCCTGGACTAAAGTTCTGATATATAATAGCATTTTTCTATGTTTATTTTTGCATTTTGACTTCATTACTTGTAGGTACAGAACCCATCAACCACAAATCGAAAACGTGTACGCTTCTCGCAGCAAGACGAATTCATGGATGATGATTGCAGTAATTCAAAAAAGCCTCGTGAAGGTATACTCTTTTTGTTTTAGCGAGATTTACATGATTCCAAATCCCATGGTAGTATAAATGATTTATGAATGTTATCATCCTCGCTATTCTTGAAAGTTCTAATTTTCATTTCAAAATATTAGAAGTTTACAACATAGTTATGTTATTACAACTGATAAAGCTGCTTACACTGTCCATTCTTTAAGTAGTTCTTAAATTAAGCAATTTTTCGCAGGTAGTGATTGGTCAGATATTGATGGTATCATAGATAGTGGTAGCAAACTGACAACAATTGATCGTGATGAGTGGATGAAATGTGTCGGTGATCCAGATGGTCGTGGTAGTCGTCTTCTGCTGTCTTTACGCCTACCGGATGGCAATCGTCAGATGATGGAAGTAGAAGACACAACTACTCTCAAGGTAGAATCTGTTAAATTTTGTAAATCAGTTCAATATTTTCATTTTTACCAAGCTTCATCATTTTAACTGCTGTATACACCGTGCTGATAAGTGTATTTCAGTAGAAGTATAAAATAACAGCAGTTCTGTTTTATCTATCTAGTTACGCCGTGCTGATTATTTCGCAATTAAATGTTAGAGTAAAAATGGTTGTCGAATATTGGGTGGTACAAAGATTTTTATCTTTAGTTACTGCCAGTAATAACAAGGAAATATAACCAGATATTTCTTTTTGTTGTTGTAGGCCATATTTGTGCTTATTGCTGGTCTTGGGTTTTACCCAACAGATCATCAGCTTGTCCTCGATTATCCAAAACGAGTATATACCGATCAGGATCACTATCGTACGCTTCGTGAGCTCAATTTCAGCAAAAGAGAGCTTATTCATGTGGAAAGGCAGTAAAGATTCATTCCGTGTTGGACGAGCGATAATTATGATTCGTTTATTTTCTTTCTTACACTGAATTAGGCATAGAAAATAGAATATCGTTTTAAGTCTTTTTTTTTTCAGTCATATCTCTACTTTTTCTGGGGTGTAGGAAGCAGTAAAAGCTCTTATACTCTTTGATTAGGACTTTGTATCCGACTGATTATAGGAAAATTATGCATTGCTTGGAATATCTACAAATTGTTGTTCCCCTGTAGTATCTAAATGTAATAGGTTTATGCTGTTTCGTTCTTTTAATCCATTATGTCTATATAATGATATTTATGTTGATATTTAAAAGTTTAAGCAGTTGTCATTTAATGACTCTTTTATAACAACCTGCATGTCAACTTTTCTTTCATTGTGGCGTAGTGTCACTGAATCGTTTGCATCCCAGTTACGGTGGATTAATTTCTTCGGATTACTCGTTCACTTATTGTACGTCCGCTTAATAGTTGGATATGTAAGCTATTGAGAGTGTAGCTCCTGTTTTTATCATGCGTTGAAGCACATTCAAAAAATTGCTGTAAATTGCAAATGGGTTTCATCATAGCTGTGTGTCGTCCGAACGGTTGTAAATGATCTGTCTTTGTTTTGTTCATTTCCACATCTCCAAATTTTTTTCTGTTCACGAATTTTATATTACTCTAGATTTGTTCCAATTTTTTTGTTGTATTAGCGAATTTCGATTCTTAACATATTCTTACCCGATCTTTATTGAAATTTGAAGCTAAGAATTAGCTAAAGTTAAATATGATGCCTAGAAAGTACTTTCCTTTTTAGATTCATGTGAATTCCAAATAACATTAAGTAGATTTGTGTGTTTACTTACAGGGTTTAAAATCTAGCCTATGTTGTTGTCACCAGTCTCTTTCGAGAGATCGATTTTGGTTATATTCGAAATCAGATCTTGCATTCAGTGTAAGCTATGCGTTAAGTGATCGGACGGTCTTGTGAAAGTTGTGATCTTTGTAATGTACATGAGACGTCGAGATTTGGATGTTCGTCTTTGAGTAGGAGTACTTCATATGATGCATTTTGTGATGATTCCTATATTTTGTATACTACAGATAAGTGCAGCAAAAGAACTGAGAGTGAAGAACAACGAAAGAAGTTTCTTCTGAATTCCGAAAGGGTTTTAGGGTTCTCGCTTGCGAACGTGTTGCGACCAACCAATTGTTAAACAGTCTCAGGACCAAAAAGTCGTGGAGATTACTTAACAATTGGGTAATTCTCCCCAATTATCATCAAGCAACCTGGTGGTTTCCTAGTGCTTCTCATATTTTGCTTACTTTAACTTCTACTTTATTGCATATCTTGTACCTGGAACAAATGGCCGATCCGTTAATTTGTTCTTTTTTGAATAACTTGGTGTAATTTAGGAGCGATCGTTTTGCTGGGTTATGTTAGAGATATTTCAATTAAATTCCCTGAATTTGACGGGAAATCGTAAACAGTGTTTTAAAGTAAGTAAGAAAGATGATCACTCTGCGGTAGAATTGGTGTAGGTGATGACTGAAGTCACTGTTTTCACATTGATGATGTAAATTATTCAGCTACAAAAAGAAGCATCACAAACCTTAAGCAACTCATCTCATTCTTGAGAAGAGAGCAAAGATAGCTTCAAACATGAAAATGCACTTGGCTACGAAATCATCGTTATATCATTTTTACATCAGCAAAACTTTGAAATAGAAAACTTCTGTTTTTAGAACGATCAAATAATTCAGCCGATTTTTGTAAATGAGCTATCTTAAATGTCTGACATTATTTCTTATATGTTTTGTGAAATCCCAGCGATTAGAGTAATAAATGGATAATAAGAATGCGGATTTCTCAGGCTTATTTACAGTACAGTTCGGGTGATAAGAATGCGGGCTTCTCAGGCTTATTTACAGTACAGTTCGGATGATAAGAATGCGGGCTTCTCAGGCTTATTTTCAGTACAATTCGGAACAGTACTGTGATTTTCTTATCTTTACATAAGCCTCATAATAGCCCATTTCTTTTTGAGAAAGCAACATATAGAAAGAGAGAATCGATTTTACACTAATTCTCGTTTATGATTCTTCATTTTGCGTGTCATGACAATATGTCATCATGAATTCTGATCAGAAATGAAAAATAGGAGTGAGGAATTAAATGTCGAGTAGTTGACGGGTTAATAAATTCGCAAAAAATTCAGTACACAGAACTTCCCAAATTTGATTGTGATTCGCTTATTTAAATTCAATCTTCAAAGATTCTGGATAATCCATATAATGTCTGACATTTCGAATCCTCTATCAACCTTATTATTTTTATAGAATGTAATCAACTAATACTCTTACGATATGAACGCCATGAAAAAGAAATTCAAGCACATTACTTTGAATACCAGAGATTTTTCATTTAAATAATCAGCTATATCCTCATCATGGATTTATTAAATTGTTTATTGTCCTGAATAATCGGTTAGTTATTTCATACTGATGATAAATAAGTAAGGCATATGGGAAGAGTTGTATGAATAGATAAAAGTTTGATATTAGATGTGAAAGAAAATGAAAATTTATTCTATTTCTCTTTGAATTCCACATTTTTGAAAGATATTTTATCAAATGAAAAATAACATAAAAAGATTACGGCAATGAGTTGATTATGTTAGAAATATAAAATTATAGCTCAGTAGATCAAGATCAAACTTCGTAGAGCTTTCATTAAGTAACTTATGCAACTCTAGCTTAAAATTCAAAAATAAATTGGCAGATTACCATAAAGTTGAATGTTCACTTTATAATGTTATATTTTCAGATCACTTTCTAATATTATTATAAATTAAAATTATAGGATTTCATTTTTGTTTAACAGCTTTGCATAATGGGTTAATTTTATCGCATTAAATTTCTTTCTGAACAACTTCGATCATTTGCAGAGATTTTTATAGCCGAGTTTTTTTCATAACACTTATTACTTTGATATAAGGATAACACAAAAAATTGTAACAAATAAACAAAAAAAAAAAAAAAAAATCAATTACACCTAATAATATATAAATTGAATCACTTAAGGACTTATATTGGTAGTTCGAATTATATCACTTGCCAAAGCAAAACTTTCATCAAGTGCACTACGTCTCCATAATACAGCATTTCTGATCATTACTACCACTATCTGTAATGATTACTTCATTACTTTCAATTATCATTTGACTTTTCAAAGTAACCGTAGAAGTTTAAATTCATCTGACCTTACTGAACGGATCAATAATCACGTCCTGCATTCCGTGACCAGCATGTGTTAGTACGTATGCCTGTAATATACGTATTTACAATAGATTTAATTTATAGCTTTTCATGATTATATCTCAGCAATAATTAGGTTTAAGACTGAGAAAAGTGAAAATGGAAAAAGCACTACTGAAGAATAATACAAGCTAAAATAATATTTGCTTTTTAAGAATTATCTGAACTTTGAAATCATATTTGCATTTCACTTTTAATTTGTAACTTTTTATTTGTAATTCCTCTTTGTACTTGCCCGTATTTGAACCTAATTAGAGGATGATGGACTATGAACTGCAGTTTCTTTGTCTCACATATTTCAATGCACTCTCAGTCGATCATGACATTTCAATAAATCTGTTTGGTTTTAATATGCGAACGAACGTTTCGTCGAATTGGATGCGGTTTATAGAAGAAGCCATGGCCATGATAAGTCTTGAAATAGGTTATTCTATCTTGTCCATATTCCATCGGTTTACTTATTCGTTCCCAAACCTTTTCGCTTATTAAATTTTTCTAAATAAAAAAAATTTTCTCGGTATGATAAATTAATACAAAAAAGAATCACGCAAAAAAGGACTGTCTTTTTTTAATTTATTTGTCTTTTTGAAGAGAATTAAGTGTAATATCATAAATTATTTCCCCTTCAGAAAACAGCGAAAATTACATTATACTTCGACAGCATTATTTCTTCATGAAATGATACAAATTATTAATTATCAATCTTTATTAGTCATCCTTTCAACTAATTGGAACTAATAGAAGTGGAAAAGTTATGCTTTAACTTTATGTTAAGTAAACAGTAATTACTTTCCAAATGGTGGAAACAACATTTGCAAGTCCTCGAGCAGTTCCAATACCTAATACTGCAACGTTTTCCACTTCTCGAACTGCTGGATTATTGTATGGCATCTCATCCTGAAACACATCACAAATTTATCAGAATGATAGCGGGAAGATAAAAGAAATCAAATGAAAATTTAAAGGTTTATCTTCCAATGAATTAATACAACCAACAAGGTTATTTTATAACAAACTAATATTTGAAAGCTAACATTTAAGAAACTAAGCCATAATGGATATTTGCCAGCATTATATATTTCACACTGAAAAAAGCTCAAAAGACAATTGCATATAAGTGGAAAATATTGCACAGTGCTGGCCATTTCGTAAACAAATTCAAACATTGTTGGTTGAACAATTCGAGCTACTCGATGATGTTCATTTCGAGGTAAACCCAAATAGAAATCTTTATCTGTAATTAAATCATATTAATATTATATCATTCATTTATCACATCAAACTTGACAAAGACAATGGAAAATCATGATTTTATCAACTATAAAAATTAAAAAACTTTACTCTTAATGTTGTAAAACTAATGATTTACATCAAATAGGAAAAAAGAAAGTTGTTCTTATATTTTTCCAGCTATTTTTAACAACAAACTTAATTTCTTCAAAAATTATAATGGTACTAGTGACGTTAACATAACATATCGCTTGAATGTTTAATTATTTCCAAAAACAAAAATTATTTTTTGATGGAAAAAAAATATATGAAATAGTATTTAATATGACTTGCAAAAAATATGATACTAATATTGATAACAAAATTTATGATATTAATAAATCATTTAATCCATTAATTGCTCATTGTTAAAGGAAAAAACAAACCATCCATATACTTTTGAATTTCTTCATGATAAAATTGCGCAATACCACGTTTCAATGGATCAGTACGTCGGACAATTTGATCTAATAGCCAGCCAAATGTTAATGCATGATACCCAACTGCTGTACCTGCAGGCCACTTCGGTTTCGTCTGATAAGTTTTTCAAATTAATCACCAATTTTGATTTAAATTCACTGAGTTTAATTAAAGAATTATATAATAAAACAAGGAATTTAAACAACTTTTTTTGCTTTTCGCTGTAAAAAAAAAGTATTAGTCTAAGCATGACATATAATAAAAGATAATGGTCTGTTTAATTTTGACATAGATTTTTTTTTAAATTTATCGTATAAATTCTAAGTTTTAAAGATATGAACCTTTTCAATAATACGGGATACATATCGATGATCTCGAGCTTGTTCCATTGTTAATTCATCATCAAACACAATTAGACCAGCCTATGATTAGTAACAATTTTCTTTTTAATTATCTCAAAAAATTTATTGTTATCATCTTTCAATCACCAAAGAATTTACTTTATGTTCAAGAATCCATTGAACAGTGATATTTTCTTTATCTTGAGCACCAAATTCAGGCCAATATTTTACAACCTAAAATATTTGAAAATTAACCAATTAATGAAAAAACTAATGAGACCGAATTATAAAAAAAATTGCAATAGCTTAACTAACTGACTTTATCTTCATATTGTAATTGACCTCGACTAACAAGAATAGCAATAATTAAGGCTCCAATAGTTTTCGATGATGAAAATGTCACTGTCATCGTATCACGATCCCATGTTCGAAATGCAGCTCTGTGCTATGCTAACTATATTTTTAAAAAATTTTGCATAAAATAAAAACACAGTTAATTCGCTTATCATATATGATACAGAAAAATAAAAACTTGTCGACTGAATTTCTTTTTAATGGAAAAAAATTTAGCTTTTTAAAAGCATTCATCAATCATCTACAAGTTAAATTACGACGAGGAAATTTAAAATAAGTAAAAGATTACAAGAACGATGAAATATAATACCTTTCAGCATAACCACCCCAAAGATCGACTAAAAGTTCGTCATTTTTATAGGCAGCAAATGCTAAGCCTTCTTTTTCTCGCGATAAAATTTCGCTGAAATAAAAAATTTGTTATTATTAATGAAATTATTATCGTCATTTCTCATCTCATTCAATTAGTGATATTTTAAATAGAAAATAATATTAGCTAATATATTATCTCTAATGTTAGCAAATATCTCAATAATTTCTTCTCTCCTACTTTTGCTTATCATTTTTGACTGATCGATTTGATGTATTTATTATCTAATGCATACATATCAAAAGAAAATTTATTTTGTACACTTTTCTAGAAATATTTGGAAGATTTTTCCATTTACAATATTTAAAAAAAAAAACTCACTCAAAGCCTTCTCTAATTAATTGAAAATCTTCTTGTACCATTCCATTTGATTTGTAATTATTTCTTGTCGTTTTGAAAATTCCAATAATTAAACCTATCGCTACTGCTATAGCTGCCCGTCGAGCACCCATTCGATTTGGCAACAAACTTCTGTCTGATAAAAATTGAAATAGGTCATACTATTTCTTTTCTCAAAAAAAAAGAAAAAAAAGTTCATTCAAAGATATATTGACTAACTGACTAATTAATTGTTGTTTAAGGATGTTTAAAAGTTGATGGTATCAATTGGTAATTTATGATAATGAAGAAAGTAATAAGTAAATGTTTGCTATATTCAATATCAAAAGGGCTTGCATTATAACTAAAAATAATTAGATGAGAAAGATAATTATTAGCTATAAAATCGATAATCGAACGGAATGAATGATTTGATTTGATTATGGTTAATTTTTCATGGAACATTTTCGTAAAAAAATAACGAATAATTATAAAAACAAAGTAAATAAAAAAAATTTGGAAATTGTTAAATGTTCAATAAATTGCTTTAATTAATCCCTCATAGAAATACCACTTCAAACAATGACTTCCTTCTCCTTTTTTTCATTAATTTCTTTTTTCTTTCTCTTCTTGATCAAAAAATTCTAGTTTGGGATAGAAATCGAAAGCTCACGCATGAATGCTTTATTTTGTAAATAATTCTATTAATTAAGAATGTTCTTTCCCATTTATATTGTGTATAATGCATTGATGGTTTTGAAAAAAAGAAAAAAAAAACAATAACAATGAAAAGTTGGATATCTTTGGATGATTTAAAATAATTAAATAACAGTGAAAAAAATTAAATGATTTTATTTATAATTTTTTGTATGAAAATGTATAATGGAATGAGATGAAATATTGAAAGTTCAATTATTTTAATTAACAAAATGTTGGAAAGAAGGGAAATTGAAGAAGGGAAGTGAAACTTTCAATAAGAGTTATTAAAAGAAATTCTCGTTAACAGTCGAAGACTAAATAACACTTCAACTAAATGATCAATGAAGAATTGGTTTTAAATAAACTTATCAAAAGGATGTAAGATAGAAATGAGAAATATCCTCTGAAGGGACCAGAAATGTTGATTGTCTTTGTTTAGGACATAACACTATACAGATCAAAGACCTGATGATAGACTAACCGGTTAATTCGATAGTTTTGATGATTGCAAGGAACAGATAAGGAAATCAAAGATTACCCTTGACACTACTTTCCTTCTCTCTTCAAACCGGATTTCGACTTGTTACTGTAAAATGTTCAATTAATTAATTCAATTACAATGGACCGTAAAATGTATTCATATTGCGCAAGCAGTGAATAATATAGTGATAAATTTCCAAGTATTAATATAACATTAAATCAGGTATAAAGTAAATCGAATGACCCAAACTATGAAAAATTATAAATATCAGATCAATTAATTAACAATGACACTCACTTTGTCCTAAAAACAACCTGTGCTTATTATAATAAACCACTGCTCACATTAATTAATTTTCTCCATCCATACTAATTTCGGCAGAGTAAAGGTTTGTATAAGTTAAGAAAATAGTATAATTTATTGCCACCTTCAGTACAACAACCTGTTGTATTGCGGTTTTCAACCATATGGAAACAATTACAGATGGCATTGAAATTCCGTTTTATTCGATACGATAATTTTGGAGGAGCATTAATATGCCTGGCGAACTGTCACTTCATCTATCCATCACCTATTTTTTCATCAATCATATTGCTGTTGTTTGCCCTTAATACAGTCAGTAAACAACTTTTTTCATCATTAAGTATGGTATTTTATTATTCATTTATTTCAAATATATAAAACTGAATAATTAGGAATAGTTATGAAATAATAACATTACAATATTACCAAAAATAATAAGAATGCATTTCAAAAGTATCAATTGAAATTTAAGAATGAATTCATTAAAATTAAAATATTATTGAAAACGACTTGGAAGAAGTACGTGTAGTACAACTAAGCTGACGCAATCAATCTTGGAAAATAAATCGAATAAAGCAAGAAAAAATCGAATGAAATTTTTATTTGCTATTTCTCAACAAGAAGTAAAAAGTAAATTTATGATAGTTAAGGGAATCATTAAGAAATAAAATAATGAAAAAATGACAGATTTATATTAAAGAATATGACCTGAACCATCCTTTTGGTTTTATTTGATAGAAATAAATGACTACAAAATGAATCACAAATAACTGTTTCCAAACATTCATTATATTTGGTATTTGATCAATTTTTTTAATACAACTTTCGAGCATTATAAATTAACAACTTGGAAAACAAAACAAAGCAATCTAATAGAAAATAAAACAACTGTTAGTAAGAAATTGAATATCAAAAAATATCTACTTAAAACAACACACAATAACATCGCACCTAATTATTAGTTGTAAGCTGATAACCTGCATCAATTATTATTGGTGAATAATAATTAACTAATATACATATATTTGGATAAGCATAAATTGTTAAAAAGTTAAAATTCCAATAATTTGTTGCAACAACTCAAAACTTTAAAATGCAAAAACAAAAAGTACTGAACCAGTTTTGACTATTTGGGAAGCAAAAATGACATTTATTTGACGTAAACAATCATTTAGTGTAACTAACAGCAATAATAATGCCATTTTTTTAAAATAATTTATGTATAACTTTAGGGCGCCATAATATTTTTTGGAGTTGTTATATTGCATTACTATTATTGTCATTATTATTAATTTATTTATTTATTTATTATTATTATTAATTGTCATTATTATTTCCGTCCTTATTATTGTCGTTGTTGCCGTATTAGCAGTAAAATTTTATCCTTTATAAGATTATCTAAGAATGTCTAAACCTTGTTAACTTAAATTATATCAATTAAAATTGGAGTAAAACATTATCATATTGCATGCATTCTATCTTTAACTCGATTATTATACAGTAAGTGCATAAAATTTTCCTTATTAATCACTATTATCGACAAGTAATTAAACAATCACTAAGCAATAAGCACAATATTGTCATAATTATTAAGATGATAAAATTTCCACAATAATTGCAAAATTATTAGACTTATTAAGATTTATTAAATGACGGGAAGTAACATTACTATCAGACGACGGCAATTAAATAATCGAATTTTTGTTTTAATTTCGAAACTTTATCAAGATTCATTGTGAATTCATAACTGTCTTTTTTTTTTCTTGTTTATCATTTATGTTTTATTGCTAAGCTTATTTTCTGAAATGGTTAACATGCATTGTTATGTAGTGCTAAAAAAATTTTCTTTTCAACAAATGAAATTTATTTATTCATCCTTTCAGCTAATTAATATTATCTGAGATTGATTACTAGTTATATTCCATTGAAATTTTACATAAAAATGGAAGTGACATTTGCATGTCGTACAAGAATGATATTATCATCGACGATCTAATCAGTAATTGGATCGAATACCACGATATATCGATATTGTCAAATATAAATCAAAAATTAATGAAAAGATGCTGTGGTTTGTAATGGAATTTGAATGGCATGATTTGAATACACCGCTTTCCATATGCATATGGCTTCTATCAATTATTTTGGTCAAAATAAGTTCGTTTTTTTTAAATTTTTCTTAATAATATCAAGAGACAGTTTAATAGTCTCTTAAGTTTAAATTATTTGAAAATTTTTTTTTCACCAAATCAAAGCATTAATTAAATTGAGCAAATTGCCTTTTTTTTCAAATTTACGGCATGTTTTTAAGAAAATATAACAATAACTTTATTTCATAAAAATGATTCAAACTTTGAAAATTTGATCATTCCTACAGAGAATCATACTAATAACTACACACTTTCAACTTTCATGTTATTATTTCGCAAAAAAATACTCTTTCATTAATTGGTAATACAATTGAATCAATTGTTCTGGTGTTAAAATTAATAAGAATAAAGGATTAATTCTATTATTCAGCATACTTTTTAGTGATAAGTTGCAAGTTACATTAATATTCGTATCTTATTACCTGTGTTGATTATGTTATTACTACATAGATTCGAATTAATCACATCATAAAATATTTTTCGGTTTTTGTTAAATTTTTTGTTTTTTTTTTTCACTCAGTATCTCATTCGAGTAAACGATTTACTATTGTACCCGATTCTGCCCTTTTAATTGTTGTTGGTTTTGTTGCTGGTAGTGTGATGGATCGTTTTTGGTCCCATGAAATTTATTTAGATCCAGGTAAGCATTTCAGCCAAAAATTGCGATATTATTCACCTGTATGAAAGGATTGTTATACATAATTGATAATTAATAACGATTTGAAGTAAAAAAATAAGTTGCAGATCTTTTTTTCCTATATCTATTACCACCGATAGCTTTGGATGCCGGTTATGCATTACCTAACCAGGCTTTCTTCGAAAATTTTGGCACCATTGTATTATATGCTGTAGTAGGGACAATTTGGAATATTATTTCTGTCGGTATATTTCTTTTTATTTATTTTATTAAAATTTTCTTACTTTATATTCATTTCTAAGCAACTACAATGCATTAATTAAGCATAATGAGTTTACGTTTACTTGAAACTTTTAATCTTTACAGCAATATTAATTATTCGGTCATAAATTTTAATTCTTATATATATATTATATATATATTTCTTTTGAAACATTTCAATTAATTAATTCGAACAATTAATCGAAAGATTATGTTTCTTAAAGATGAGCAAATTTGTAAATCTCGGAAATGACCATAGCTGTCGTGGAAGTTATGTTTTGTGTATGAAGGAATTTGTGATTTTGAACGACAAGACAGTATTGTCCTCGTCAATGAGTATCAGGACAAGTATTTGAATATAGAATTTATTCAATTACATAACAGTTAGTACCAGCTGATGTTATAACATCCTTCATGGCGTAATAAATTTCAATCACTGGACTTACTGGTAGTGAGAAAGTCCAAGTAGAAAGAAAATAATAGGAGACGTAGGAATGAATCGTGGTTTTGTAAGTAGCCTTGTAAGTGAATAAGATGATTGAGTGGATGAGTAAATGAATAAGTGAGTGAATCGTAAGCTGATTAAGTAAGCCCCATAAAGCTGTGACCCTTGTATATATATGTGTGTGTAGTGGAAGTGGCTTACAGGAAGTAATTGTAACCCTGTCGTAAGTATATGACACAAAGGTCACGATGTCACAATCCTAGCTTAAGCATATGAACAAAGGACAGTACGTTGCTGTCGGATCTGATTTAAGCATATCTTAACCACAGACAACAAAGACGCATTTATGTTAACAATTTACAAGATGAATTGGTTCATTACGAAATGAAACATCAGTTACTTTAATTTGTAAGAAATGTATTATTCCTTCCTTTGCGAAATTCATTCAGATTTTGCGACAATAACTCGTTTAAAAAGAATAAAACAAAAATTTATTTTTCTTGCTTTTATTAGAATATGGAATCTTGAAATGATACTAGCGGCAATAAAAAAAAATATTTATGTGATTTTTTTGGATTATTTCAATAGATTTTATTGAATAATTAAAACTCAATTAAGTAAATATCAATATCAGGATTTATCCTATTTATGGCATCACCATTCTTTTCGATCTCATTACCCTGGCTCGATCTATTCCTCTTTTCAACATTTATTTCGGCAGTAGATCCGGTTGCAGTATTAAGTGTTTTCGAAGAAATCAAAGTTAACAGACTATTGTATATTTGTGTATTTGGCGAGTCATTATTGAATGATGCTGTGACAATTGTAAGCTTATTGTACTTTTCCAGGAATTACAAAAGTACTTTGCATTAAACAATTCAAAGAACTAATGAATTAATTCATTCATCATATTTGAATATTATATAGAAATTGCAACGAATATTGTTTAAATTTGAAAAAGAGAATCTAACTAACCTGTTGTTCCAATAATTTCAACGATATACATAATCTGCAGAAATTACTTTTCTTCTTAACTTTCAGAAATAGTCTGAGGCATCATCGTTCAACTTTAAAAACTTATCGACGATAAACATAAATTAATATCATTCTCAATTATTTCATTTTACTTTTCATCCTGTTATTTTGAAATGTAATGTGAATGCTTCATACAGGTTATGTATCATGCATTAGCAGCAATGGCCAAGATTGGACCAGAGAATTTAGAAACGAATGATTTCATAAAAGCTCTTCTATCATTCTTTCTAGTGAGCTTTGGTGGAATACTTATTGGGATCGTTGGAGCTGCTCTTACCGGTTTAGCTACTAAGTAATAATTCATTAAAAACATGATTTATTTTTATCACATTAATTCAACAATTCATTGTTTATATGAAAAATGTTACATCGTCCATTTACTACTTTCAAAGTAGGATGGTAGAATTTGTTAATTTTGAGTAATTGTTTGTTTGTTTGTGACATAAATCTTATTTTCAAATGAAGTTATCCTTCATTGGAAATGTTATACACGGAACATGCAATTCTAATTGTTATGATAAAGTCAGATATGTTTGATATCAAAGTTACTCTGTTTAACGAAAATAATCCACTTTAACGAATATTTCATTCTAACATATCAGTTATATAATCTTCAACATAATGAGTATTCGATTACATACAATCTTTTCATTTGCTCGTTAATCGTTTAAATTTATTCTTCACAATTCAGATATTCAAACAAGCAACAAGTACTACAACCATTAATCTGTTTACTTATACCTTACCTTTCATATTTGATAGCGGAAAGTGTCCATTTCTCAGGCATCCTTGCGTAAGTCACTCATTTTTTATATTTTTGAAATTCAAATAAAAAATCAAAAAGATTTTGGCGATAATACTGAATATGGTTTGAAATATGGAAATATTTCTTTTTGGAAATATTTAACCACCATATTTTTTTGACATTATTTAAGAAACATGCGACATTTTAACTTCATTTTTTCATTTTTTTATTTCGATCGCCATCTGTTGTTGTCTTTTATCCCTTCAGTTTATCATTTTAACCATTTGAAACAAAAATTCGCAAATTTTCTCATCAAATATAGTAGGCGAAAATCACACAAATCATTATAACTCAATTTGTATTACGCAAGTGAAAACAGTTAATAGAGTTTTTCCAAAAATTTTTCCCGAAAATTTAAATTTGCATTTGAAAAAATTTTTCCCAAATTACTTGACAATTTCTGTTTGCATTGTTTTTTTAGTATCGTTCTTTGTGGTCTAATGATGAAACAATACCTTGCTGGTAATTTATCAAAACAATCATTGGTCACCACAAGTTATTTTCTAAAAACCCTTTCAACAAGGTATTCGGTTTTCTCAAACAATGCTATTGTAGACACCAAAATATTGCTCATACAAGAAGATTCAGTCTTAAGTTTATTGCAATTATTGTTTACACAATTAAACTCAATCTAAAGTTAGCTAGTAAATATTATTCGTACAATTAGATTTAATCTAAATTTTGTTGAAAGAATTGCTTATACAAATAGATTTTATCTAAAATTTGAAGTATTATTCATGTAATTAGATTTAAACTAAAATTTATCGGAAGTATTGTTCGTACAGTTTAAATTCTATTTAAAGTTTGTTAAAAGTACTACGCAGAATGTTACATATATAGCCAAATATTTTTTCTAAAATTTTTTGTACGATTACTTCCGGAAAAATTATAAGTTATGTCACTTTTCTATCTTTATCACAGCTTTTTAATATTAATTTGAATTCAGTTGTGAAGCGATAATATTCGTCTTTTTGGGTCTATCAACGGTATCAAAGAAACATGATTGGGATTCAATCTTCATTGCAACAACACTAATTGCATGCTTAGTTTGTAGATTTATCGGTAAATTCATTTAGTAAATATTGTTCAATTATTTTAAAGAAATAAAATTATAAGTGAATATAAATTTAACTTTTAGCAATTTTCATGTTAGCTTTATTCAGATAATGATGAAATGATTTTATTAATGATAATATTAGTTAGAATTGATAATTACTTCATCTCAATTGTAAACAATCAAAAATGTATGGAAATTACAGGAACTTATTTCTTGACATGTTTGGCAAATAGAAGACGACATCAAAAAATAAATCTCGTCGATCAATTTATAATGGCTTACGGTGGCTTACGTGGTGCAATTTGTTATGGCTTAGTGATGACGTTGGATAAAGATGCAGTATTAGCTAAAGAAATGTTCACCTCAACCACGATTATTGTTATTTTAACTACCACTTTTCTACAGGTAAGTATGAAATAAATGTGTGGTAATAAAAGATGAGGTCAACCTTTAATTAACTAATTGAAAAGGTCTAATTATTTTGCAACAATTTCCTGTTTAAGGTTATAAATTTGATCCGTCTAATTTAAGTGTTAATTTATTTTAAAGATATTAGAAGGTTTAGTATTATTATTTTATGATTTAGTTTAATCATGTATTTTTAATCGAACTTTGCATCAAACATCTCAAATTGCAGTATTTGGAAAATTTAATACTGTTTCATTTTTAGCTATGGCTTTCAAGAATTACTTCTGAAAGTAAGTTAACTGCTAATAAAGTATCGGAATGTCCATCAGAATATAGAAAACATATCATTAATTTAATAGGGGAAGTTTCCATTTTAGGGTGCTACAATCAGACCATTGGTCAGATTACTTGACGTTGAAATTGAGCCAGATAATCAAGAGACATTAGTCGAACAAGTGATCAGTGATGTTTGTTTTCTTTTTTTCTTCCTTGCAGAAATTTTCTCCCTCAAATTCTTCCCTGCTTCAATTATGATATGTAACTCCATAAAAATTTAATGATCTTGGAAAAATTCCAAACATTTTTGCAAAACTTCCAACAGTTTAACTTCAAGAAAGAAAGTGAAAGAAGCAAATAATCTGAGCCAAGTTTCTTTTACTTGCTTTTTTTTGCTTGGAAATATTTATGTTACTAAGGTGTTCTAAAGGTTTTTTTGATAATAGCCGGAAAATTTTTAAGGTTCGTGATGATATTATGGAAGGTATAGAAGCTGTTGTTGGTGTCCGAAAATCACAATGGGTAAATCTAAATTTAAACTTAAATTTTAAAATAATTCTGTTTAAATCCTGAAAACAAAGCGTCTTGTTGAATAGTTTAAAGTATAATTAACCGTGAAGAAGTTCTGACTTTGAGATAGTGGATTTATGAATTTTGACAGTTTTTGAATGTAAATTTAGTTAACTTTATGAATGTTTTAGCTTCGGCAAAAATTATCACACTTTAACAATGATTATATTTTGCCCTGCATGGTTCGTAACCAGAGAACTCGTGCTGATGAACTTTTAGCTATCTATGATAAGCAGTGAGTTGAAGAAGCATTCAACAAACAGCAGTTATCATTCTACAATTTTAATGAATTGATGAATAATGCTAATAAGGTGTTACATAAATGTATCTCATTCAACAATGCATATATTCAAACTTGATAATTCGAAGTTAGTCGGTGATAGTTTGTGATACGAATATAGTTTACTCATTGCTGTGTGTATGTGAATTTGAAAATTCGCAATTTACAGATTTATATTTTAAAAAAGTTACGATTATATTTACGCATAATTCATAACAATATAATAGCTAAGAAAGATTAATATATTAGCATTTATCAAGTCATTTAAACATTTGTTGTTTAATGTAAATTTAAACTTCATATTTTGTTTCATTAAATTTGATAATAATTTGATTTCTGTTAATTACCTATGAGAAATGTTATAACCTTGATAAATTGAATTAAATCATACAAATAGGGAAATTACGTGCGAGTGATTCGTTAAAAAATTTTTAAACCAAAGTAATTAATTTCTTGAAACAAAGTTTTCACTTCTACCGTTTTACTTTGTTTTCTTCTTTATGAACAATAACTGGCGGATGTTAAACCGATAAATTAAAAATAGAATGGAAAAATTGAAAAAATTGGATCACTTTTCAAATACATAACAATATTTAAGTCTTTTGATAACAAATTTTTTTCCAAATTATAGAATTTCAAAAATATGTTCGTAATTGCTACAATTGATAAGCAACTTTCACTTATTATTTGCTGTAATTTGTTTTTATTCGGTTTATAGTAAACCAGCGATTGCTTCTTCAGGTAATTCCGATTGGCTTACACGGAAAAAACCTGAAAATGAATAAATAAAACTTAAAATTTATACTTGTTTTTAGCCACGAATTTTATCCTTCAAATTTGAATTAGGCAGATTCAAATACCAGGAAGACATTTTGTTTATAAGTTCAAGAACCAAAAAAAGAAACCAAGTTTTAAAATAGACTGACATGTTTCATGCTTTTCTTTTGTAAAAAAATCAGACTTGAAGCGTTTTTGATATGAATTACCAATATTCGGAACAAACATATTATTGCTGCAAGAGGTTATAGCAAGATTGCTAGCGTGATTGAAATTTTTTATAAGTTAAAAAAAAATTGCGCAAATCTAACATACCATAATCACCCCAATTTCGTCCCCATGTATTCATATAAAGCCAATATTTAAAATTATTCTCCTCACCCCAACCTAGTAATTTAGCGCAATGTCCATAAAGTTCTTGTGAAATCGTTGAATCAACGGTATGATAAATTCCTGAAATATATTTCAATCAAACTGCATTTTTTTTTTTTTTTTTTTTGAAAGAAATGGATGAAATTTTCGAGAAGTTATTTTAGTGATTTGAGATTTTGCAATAAAATATGGACTTGTTTCCTTTAGCCATTGATACTTGACAATCAACCAGTTGTCAAATACGAAAGTTTTTAAAGTTGCCTAGTTGTTGTTGTATATTACCCGAACTATAATGCTGCAAATCCTCCCGTGCAGTAAAACATGCAAGTACTGGTCCATATAAATAAATTTCTCGTTTGATTAGTTCTATTGGATCATCTGAAAAGAAAAATTGATTTAATTTTAGAAAAATAGAATTAGTTAGTAAAGAAATTTTAGGGTTTAAATCTAACAATATTATTTTTTTCATCATCAAAGTTGAACGAATTATTTTAAAAATTATGATAACGATCCTTTCAATTAATCAATAGAATGATTAACAGATCAAAAGCAAAAGATTATACATATAAAAATTAATTGCAATTCAAAAAGGATTTTTTTTAGAATATAATTAATTTGAAAAAAGTTTGTTTATTATTATTGTTTTTTTTTCTTTCTTCCTTTTTTCTTGTAAATGTTTTATTGTAATAATAAATTGAAAACAGACAAACGTACCGTTTCCAATGGTTTCTTGAATGATTTGTTGTACGAATGATATAATTTCATTGTTGCTTTTTTCTATCCAAATCCAATAAGCTTGTTGACCTAATTGCAAGTAAGAATAGCAAATAATATGGTATTTTAGTTTTATCGATAATTCTAGAGATATTAATAACGATAAAGATTAATAATAATAACAATAATAATAATAATAATAATAATAATAATAATAATAATAATAATAATAATAATAATAATAATAATAATAATAATAATAATAATAATAATAATAATAATAATAATAAT
>JABVXV010000375.1:52500-56359 GCA_013365325.1 Dipetalonema caudispina | reverse complement strand
ATTATTATTATTATTATTATTATTATTATTATTATTATTATTATTATTATTATTATTATTATTATTATTATTATTATTATTATTATTATTATTAATTATTATTATTATTATTATTATTATTTTTATTATTATTATTATTGTTATTATTATTATTGTTATTATTATTATTATTATTTATTATTATTATTATTTATTATTATTATTATCATTATTATTATTATTATTATTATTATTATTATTATTATTATCACTACAATTATGTGTTATTTGTATTATTACTGGATTAATATTATTAATATTAAAATTGTCGAATTCGTTGTTAAGAAATCATTTGAAATTAAGTATTGCGATAACAATGAATATCAACAAAAACTTTTAACAACAATAAAATTAGTAGTAAGTTAGTGCGAACAGTAAAATTAATAGCAACAATTAAAAAGCCATGTAAATAATGGTTAATAAATTCTTGTTGTCCGCTCTTTCAACTTAAAACAAATTGTGATTTTATCAATTTAGAATGGTACTTCAAGAAACAGTCTTTTACAATAAGCACCCAATAAGATACATTGATAATAACCAACATTAATATTGGAATAATCATTAGTTATCGAAAGGTGTCAAATTTTGTTATTAATTAGCAATAAATATCAAATATGAATCTTGTTATATCTTGTTGATCCATTACAATCTTTTCCGTTCAAAATTTCGACAAATCCTTTACGATAACGAAGTTAAGATAAAGAAGATAAGATGGATGGAAGCATTAATTGATTATACAATCATTTCATAAAAATTAGTGAAAAAAGAATAAAAACAAAGATTGTATGGGAATAAATAAATTTATGAAACTGGAAAGGAAAGGAAAGAAACAATGATAATACCAAAATTTTTTACAATTTTCATATACAAATAATAAGAATCGGGACAACAACAACAACAACAACGATTTATTACTTTGTGGCTGTCAAGAAGTTTATCAGATGAATATGTAGTATGGAAAAGTAAACATACATACATACATACGTATATAGAGATATACATATGGCCATAAAACTTTGCTACAAATCAATATGGTATTCCTCAGGTTGTCATCGTTGCTTTGATGCTATTTGCTTCGAATGGTTACGGTGGCAGTGATGATGATAATTATGGCAAATAGAAGTTTAGAGGAATTAGAGAAGCTTGTTTCGGAACTACAAGTCTAATCTATTCTCAATCATCTTTCTCTCTAGTTGCTTTCTAGACTTGAATGAAACCTTCTTTGCTTAGTTTCCCTTTTAGCTGGCTTACCTAACTTTTCCTTCCTCTTCCTTTTCCATTTACCTTTCTGTACCCTTTCATCCTTATCATCAATTTTGCCACTTCATTTCTCTCTCTTTTACCTTTACCTCAAAACATCATTCCTTCTTCATTTCTATAAATTATAGCTATTACCATAAAAACATAACTAACTCAGCTACCTCAATTCATCGCTATTCCGACTAGTCATTGTTGCTGCTTAAATTAATCCTATTACTACTAATATTACTGCTACAACTATTTAAAATTCTTGTTGATTTAAAATTGTGACGTTTTGAATCGTACTCCCTTCGTAATATAGCATTTCCATAATTTTGAAATCATACAGTTATTGAGGATGGGAAATAGTGCTTTCAATTCATGATGTTTCGGAATGCTCGCAAATAAAATCATCTTGCCATGTTTATCATCATTTTTAATGTTTCCATGTTAAAGTATAGCAATATTGATTTTCTGCTGAATCATTCTAAATTATACCCTCTTGTCGTTTTTTTCAGTCATTAAATTCTACCATTGATTATCATTATTATTTGACAACGTAGTGATGATGATCCAATCAATTTTATACCAATATATTAGATCTATCGTGGCTACGTAGATTTTCATTATGTATATTACGATTAATGATAATTTAAATTATTTGAAAGAAAGTACCGTAATAATTTCATCAATTCATAGTTGTACCGTTTCTTTTCCTTTTTTCTTCTCTTTTTTTTTTTTTTTTTTTTTTTTTTTTGTGATATTTTGCGGAAAAGAAAACCATTATGGATCATTCATTTTGTCTTTTGTCGTAAAAGGAACGGATATTTGCAAAGATCGCTGGAGGATTAAAGCTAAAGTCTTAGATGATGAAAACTAACGCAAATGCGAGCATATTATTATTTTATTGCATGGCATTATACGAAACACAATTTTATTCTTTTATTAAAATGGCACAAAATTGCTGGATACCATGATATTTATTCACTAAAACTCATTTTATCTTTTAAAATTTTAGATCTCTCAAATTTCTGCTATACCCTCATCTAATTTAAATAAACAATTATTTTATATAATTTAAATATTAAATAATAAAAAAATTTCAAATTTATCGTATTACATTTCAAATATTTCAAAATTTTGAATTTATTAGGATATATTTTAGCAGCATTTCAAATTTTCGATTTATTATGATATATTTTAAACATTTCAAAATCTCAAATTTATTGGGACATATTTTTAACATTTCAAATTCTCAATTTGTGACATATTTTGAGGATTTCAAAATTTCAATTTATTATGATATATTTTCAACATTTCAAAGTTTCAATTTATGATGATACATTTCTAAGCATTTCAAAATTTCATTTGATAAATATTACATTTAGTTGGATGATTTATTTTTATCCACAAAAATTTCAACTGTAATTTTCATTCACTGCCTAAGCACTTTTTTTTTTTAATAATTCAAAATATTCCTTGCAAATAGCTACGACTATTTGCGCATAATCTCTTATCATTCGTGATAACTTATGCTTAATTACAACTTCTTACGTATTTTCATTTCGGAACAAAGAGTTTTTCACATTCAAGTTGATATCGATCAATAGTTATTTAAGAAATTTTTCCCATTTATCAATTGTTTCAAATTGTTCAAGTTTCAAAATTTATTGTAAATATTTGAAAATACTTCTCTGGTCAATTATCTGCCATAGTATATTCATTAATCGATAGTTTTATAACGATTACTCATTTTATGATACTTTATTGTTAAGACGATCCGATTAATCAATCCGTTAATTAGACAATATTTTAAAAGATAAAAGATTTTAGCAAACTATACCGATATACAACTCCTGAAATGTTAGAAACAAAACTGGTAAAATCATATATTCTCATCCTACTATATCCTGTTTGTTTTCTCTTTATTGTATTTCACAAATGTATCCATTTGGTTGTTGCGTTAGCTGAAATTTGAATCGAATTTTGTTAATTCACACTTATAACTATCAAATTTCTTATTCTTATACCGTAAATGCACTTTGTTTAAGAAAAAGAAGAAGAAATTTTTGACTTGACTTTACTGTTAAGTAATTAAAATTACTTTCTCCGGATTATCTCAATTTTTTTTTTTTTTTTTTTTCCTCTTCCAAAAGATGCATTCCGGAAGGATAAATGAAGAAATGAATCCTTTTTTTTTTTTAAAATTAAGTTTCCTTTTTTTTTTTCCATTAATTCATCCATTATTATAATATGAATATTGCTAAGTAAAATATATTTATTGATAATACTGAATTGATATAAACTAAGGTAACAGTATCATTTTATATATACATATATAATTCAGATATTTTTTCATGTAACCTAAAAAGCTATAAATTTTCCATTAAAAGCAATACAACAAAATATTGTCATTTTATTCTGGAATTTTTTTCTGAATTCATTTTATACCATTTTTTTTTTTTTTTTTTTGTTCAATTATTCGTCAATTTATGATATATTTTTAACCATTAAAAATAATCCATCTGAATAATTTATTTACATCAAAAATAATTATCAATTACCGGTATCTAACGATCAT
>JABVXV010000375.1:0-47500 GCA_013365325.1 Dipetalonema caudispina | reverse complement strand
TAATAAGTTAAATACAAGTGAAATACGGTTTTATGCTTTAGCTTTCCAAAGGATATTCATATCGTTGACCATTCAATCGTTCCATTTAATTTCTTCGTCATTTGGTACTTTGAAATGTTAAATTTCTGGTCCAGCTAATATCGATCAGAATTTTCGTATCTTGTAATGTGCCTTTAACCGATCATACTTTGAAAGTTATATAAATTGCTAACATTTGCCTATATGAAGCCTGATGTATGTTGATTTTTAAGGATTATCAAATTCCTTTGCGATTAATTTCTTAATGCAACAGACAGTAAAGAAAAAAAAAAAAAAAAAAAAAAAAAAAAAAAAAAAAAAAAAAAAAAAGGAAGAAAAAAAATACCCATTATATTATAAAATGTATTTTTTAGAATAAATTAAGAAAATAAAAAAGAAAAAAAAAAGAAAAAAGATTGCTTAAAAATTCTCAAAAATTCATTTACGAACAAATCAAATCCATCATATATTAAAAAAAATTCTCAGGTAAAATGAACTTTAAATTTTTGTTTACTTCATTATTCATTTACCTATGCAAACTCTTACACCTACACTAAAAATGATTGATAATTTGCATCAATTGTTATTTCAATCAAAATGTGCAACCTACACACTTCTGTTTTTTTTTTTTAAAAAAAAAAAACCTCCCTCTTATTATTTTTTAATTTTTTTTTTTTCTTCATCGATCATCACAATTGTTACTTTTTTGTTTTTACCAATCAAATAATTATCATCGTGTGATTATACTAACAATAAGAAAAAAAAAAAAAAAAAAGAGGAAAAAGTCATTATTTATCAAATATTTTAAACGAAATCAATTTAAAGGAAAGGATAGAAGTGAAAAATGTACTTTTGAAAAACAATTTTTTTTTTTTTCTTCCTTTCTTTTAATATATATATATATATATACTATTTTTTTTTTCTCCCAATTAATGAAGCATAGTATTTTCTTGAAAATTTATCTCAATGAACGAATAAATTAAAATCAGTAGTTTTAAAAAAATCAGATTACATTTTCATCAGTAACAAATAAATTATACTAATATAAAATATGTAATTTATTATGAATACAAAAAATTATTATTATCAATGGATAATAAATTATTAGCAACAAAAATTGACAAAATTTGCATAAAAGTATATGTGACACTTGTAAAACATTTCATTTCTCATTATTACTCATCGAATAGTATCAATTATTATTATTAGTATATATATATATATATCAAAGCTGAATAACTAAAGGAATAATTTGATAACATATGAAATAAAAGATTGGAAAAATATTTTACTTTTTTTTTTTTTTTAGTGATAAATTTAAAGTTTATTTTTGCACTGCAAATTTTGTCACTTTTACTGCTAATTTATACTTTTCTCATTTCTTCTTCTTCCCTTTCCATTTTATCTTTCATTGCTTGTACCAACAACATAAAATATCATTATCAACAAAGAATGTAGAAGTGGAAAAAGAGGACAAGATAAGATTTCCAATGGATAATATAGCAGTATTCTTTTTTGTGAAATGATATATGATAAGCAAAAAAAAAAAAAAAAAAAAAAAAAAAAAATGAAATTCAAAAAATTTATCTTTTTTTTTTTTGTTTTTGTTATAAAATAAAAATAAAATTGTATTATTTTAAATATTTTTTCTTTTTTTTTTTTTTTTATCCTTATCTGTTTTCATATTTATTTAAATTGTATATAGAGTAAGTAACATTTTGAAATGACATAAGGTTGAAATAAATTATCATTGATTAAAATATTATATCATATCAATGATAATGATAAACAAAGGATTTTAACTGAACGATTTTCTTTTCAAACCATATATATAGAATTCTCTCGAATCACCATTATATTTCATACAATTCTAAATAATTCAATTCCTGAGAATTAAACCTGTTTTCCGGTATCATTCATCGTTACAATACCGAAATAAAAGGCTATAAGCTATTCTGATATCAGCTAACAACTCTAGCAAAGATATCTATCCTACATAGTCCCATGAGAAAAGGTCCAATATCTATGTATGTGTGTGTGTGTGTGTGTGTACGTGTGTGTGTATGTATGTATGTATGTGTGTGTGTGTGTGTGTGTGTGTGTTCTTGCTGTGATTGCAATGAAATTGATAGATATACGTATTGGAAAGCTTTTCATTGCGGTTTGCTTTGCTGATACGGCTTAAGCGTTGCAGTCTGTGCTGCAGTTGCAGTTGCAGTTGCAGTTGCAGTTGCAGTATTGTCGATTCTCAATCACTATACTCTTCTCACACTATTTCACATTATTTATTTATTTTTTTATCAAATTTGCCATGTAGAATACGTATGCATGTATGTATGCGTGTATGTATGTATGTATGTATGTATGTATGCATGTATGTGTATGTATGTATGTATGTCTGCAATTGAAGTTGAAACATTTAAATTTATTCGTATATCCTACCCTTCCTCTTATCCTTTTTTTTTTAACATCCTAACATCTACACTATTTCTCTTCTATCCTTCTAAACTATCTCATTCTTTTCACATTCATTTATCGTTCATTTTATTCCTCTCATCTTTTCATACTCTCTTTTTCTTCCCCCCTCTTTTCTCTTCCTCTTTTTCTTTCTTCTCTCTCTTTCTCCTCTTCTTCCTTAACCTTAATTTTTTTTTTTCCTCTCCTTTTTCTTTTTCTTTTTTTTTTTTTTTTTTTTTTTTTTTTTTTTTTTTCTTTTATCCCCTCATCTTGAACACCATATGTTTTCATAGCTTTAGCATTATTACGTTTTGTAACTTTCCCCTCCCTTTCCTCCTTTTTTTCTCTCTCATATATCCCTATAATTCTCCTCTTTCCTATTCTTCATTCCTTTTCCCTTTCCCGATCTATCAAATAATATTCTTCCTATCTAACCCGTTGATCTTCATCCGGAAACTCCTTATTATCCTGTTATTCTTCCGATTTTTCCATCCTCCTTAAAACTGAAACATATATATATATATATATATATAGTAGGTAGGTAGATAGGTAGATAGTAGAAGAATTTTAATGAAAATGATTATTACAAAATATATTGATTTAAATTGGGGAAAAAATTTTGATATGCAAAATTTTTTGAAAAGGATTTGTTTATTTTCTAATTAGAATGAAAAGAAGAAAAAGAAGGAAAATTTCAACCTATCATCAAAATGGCATCATATGTATTTGTATAAAATTTTTACTCTTTCATTCAAATAATTTCATTACTTAATTATTTTTACAATTCTGATATTGAAGGTTTTTTCTTTTTTTCTTTTTTTTTTTTTTATTATTAAGTAAAAAAAAAAAAAAAAAATTTTAAATTGGCGCTTTTCATTTGGTAACAAACCAGTAAATTTTGAACGGTATGATTAGCCTATATGCAACAAAACAAGTGAATTTATCGATGAAATGTTATGCTTGGTGTAAATGATTGATTGATGAGAGAAGAATTGATGGAAAATTTTGATGATTGATATGGATTTATTGTCAATTTTTTGGATAAAATTTTTGCTGTTATTTGTTATTTTGGGAAAATGTAAATGTTAGCCAAAATTTAACAGATAAATAAATTATGAATTGTATTATTGATATTTTGTAGATTTTTTTTTTTTTTTATTTTGTGCGATGGATTCCTTCAATTTTTACTTTTGAACCCTCGAAATAATTTTTCAATATTTTAGCTTACTTGTTTGTTTTATCCATTTGTAATTCGTAGTTTTCCTACAGAACTATTTTTGTTCACCTTCCTAATTGTAAGATTTCCAATTGGAATTTTGAATTTGTAAATTTTTATGGACACTTTTCTAAATGAATCATTCTGTTTGTTACTGATAATACATCAGTGACAGATGATACGCATCGATTTTTCGAACATTTGTCGTAATTCAATCATCACTTGGATATCCATAACTTAGTACTTTTGTGATATCTTTAAAATTCGGAAGAATGAATTTTTCAAGCTAACACCTATCTCTGTGTTAGTGATCATATTAGATGATATGCCGAGGATTTTTCTCGGGAAATGTTAAAAGACGAAAGTAAACGAAAAGATTTGTAGTAAAAGGAAATAAAAATTTCCAGTTTATATTAGGATAATGCGTTATTTTCACCTCATAAAAAGTTAATTCTTTCTAATGATATGCTAGTTTAACTCACTAATATCAATTCAGATAGTGGTATGATTCATTTGAAATACTTGTTGGATAGCATCTTCGTGCAGTTGGTGTTGTCATTATTGCTTCATTTGTTCGTGTTATACGATTCCTGAACAGGTGTTATATTTGCAGAGCTGGACGACATAATCGAAATTCAATCGAAATTGGCACAGGGAAGTTGGTACAGGTGTGCGAGGTGTCTTCCATCTTAGTAGAAGGTAAAAGATTATTAAGCCATATAAAAGCGGTGATTTTCTTTAGGATGTATATAGTGGCATTTTATTATATTCTCTTCTAGTTCGGTTATTTTAAAAAATTTTCTGAGCAAATGGGTAAAACATTTGAGAGGAAGTCATTTTCATGTTCGTCTTGGCGGTTAAAGCATTTAGTTCAAAGTGGTCATCTGAGAATGTGAAATACGTATAACTTTTTTCCTCGAACAATGATCCTATTTGTAGGTTACCCTATTTTTCCGCATTTCATTCATAGGTTGTAAAAGAGAAAGCTTTTTGTTTATAAAATTGAAAAAAAAAATAGGTCGAACATAACAAAAAAGAAATCAGCGTGGTCTTTCAAAGTTCTAATCTTAGATTTTAAAAGCAGAGATTTTTTTGAAACTAGAATAAATTAGGTCTTCAGGTTTTTTTTTTTTGATCGTCATGTGGCATGCAAATATGTTTAAGGAGAGGAGAGGGGATGAGAAAGAAAGAGCACAAAATAAGCTTTGCATCAAATGAATGTGGATGAATGCTGGGAGGTTTTGTGGATTTACTATTTCGGGAAATCCTAACCCTAACTTCTATTGCTACAGGGAGGTGTAACCATGGGCAGCCGCGGGGAATACGGCTGCTCCGTGGACGAGCTGCGGACTTTGATGGAATATCGTGGGGCAGAAGCTCGAGAAAAGCTGGATGCTGAATATGATGGTGTCGAAGGATTATGTAGGAGGTTGAAGACCGATCCAAATAATGGGCTGCCTCAGGATAAGGATGAACTTGATAGGAGGCGAGCAGTATTTGGTGCGAACGAAATACCACCACATCCACCGAAATCGTTTCTGCAGCTTGTTTGGGAAGCGCTTCAGGTAACTTTTTCAAAATTCTTCGTCTTATATGATATTGCATCCGGAAATTCATCGAAATCATCTGGTTTTATTTATGTAAAAATGAGTGTGTTCATCTTCCTCTGGATTTATTGCTTTATTAATACAGATAAAGAGATGGGCGTGAGTGTTCTAAGAAGCATCCATGCATTCGTTTCATTTTAGGATGTAACGTTGATCATTTTGCTTGTGAGCGCCATAGTATCCCTTGCGTTATCGTTTTATCGGCCACCCGATGATGGTTTAGGAGGTAATTTTTTCATGAAAGTTTACTGTTTTCATTTGGATACCAGTTCTTGTTCATATCATAATGATAATGTCATGACGTTTTTCAGCAGGCTCTGATGATTCGGAGCATGAAGCTGGTTGGATCGAAGGAGTTGCGATCTTAATTTCAGTTGTAGTTGTTGTCCTCGTAACAGCTCTCAATGATTACACGAAAGAGCGTCAGTTTAGAGGTAATTTATATACAGTTTCTTTATCCTCTCTGTATTATGCATGAATATTTCTGCATACAATCCATCTAAGTATCATTTTCTCAAAGTTTCTGTGAGTATCTGGAATTCTTTATTAGTACATAGAAATTAAGCATTTTTACTTTGTTTGCCGCAGCATTTCTCAAGTAAACGAACTTAGAATTTATGATTCCAGGCCTCCAAGCAAAAATTGAAACTGAGCATAAATTTGCTGTCATTCGTGGTGGGAATCAAATACAAATTGTCGTTAATGAACTAGTTGTCGGAGATATCGCTCAAATTAAATACGGTAAACTTTTGAATATCTGTTGATGTATGGGATGATATTAAAAGATTCAGATATCCACTCATATATGTGGATTTGAAGAAAACTTTAGAAATAAATTTCAGTGTTTTCATATTGTCTTAAGTAAATTTACTATATAGAATGCATAAACGTTGACATGAAGTTCAACAGAGACATTTTAAATGAGAAGCATATGCGTCTGTTCAGCCGTCTTTTCATTTGGCTTCGTATTTAATTCGAAGGTACTTTTACACCTTCAGATATGTTTAGATGCGGTAAGGTGAATGGGGAATTCTGTTATAGTTTCAGTGCTGGTTACAGCCATTACTTCATTTTGTCAAATATAGGATATTTTTTTTTTTTAATAGGAAATAATTGTATTGCTGTTTCAGGCGATTTGCTTCCTGCCGATGGCGTACTTGTGCAAAGCAACGATCTTAAGATTGACGAGTCTTCATTAACGGGTGAATCGGATCAGATTCGTAAAAGTCCTGAATTGGACCCAATGCTTTTATCCGGTATAACTTTTATTAATCACTTTTTATCCGCCGTGATTACTCGTTTTTCACTTTATTGCTGTTAATATATCTGAGATCTTTAACACAGATCTAACGCGAGCACTTTTTGTCTCACTTTCCTGGCTAGTTTCTCCATTCAAAATCAGCCGTATGTCAACTACATTTTAGTCAGCAGATAAGAAGGATAGCACTTAGTAAAAGGATGTATTGTGAGCAGTGAACTATTTGGATTACTTCATTTTGTATATATTTATATAGGTACGCATGTAATGGAGGGAAGTGGGAAAATGGTTGTTACGGCAGTGGGTGTTAACTCGCAGACAGGAATCATCATGACTCTTCTTGGTGCAGCTAAAGATGTCGTGGAAGAAGAACGTAAAGCTGCGAAGCGTGAAGGTAAGTAATCTTGCTAATATATTAGCGAAAAATATTTAGTTATATTTTTGCAAGAATTGGTTGTTTTATTGATAGGAACGGCAGTTAGAAAAAAATTAATATGCATGTTAGCGCTGTGTTATATATTTTAACCTTAGCTATTAGTTTATTTTCATTGGTACTAATCGGTATCGAACGATGTGGTAAAGCTGTTGGCCTAATGGATTAAACGTACCGTTTTCCCATGCTTCGACAGTGGATGACTGCCTCATTATTACGCGTTCTCCACTTTTCCTTGCTCTCTTTAATGTTATCAGCTGAAGCTTATTTATTTGCAGTTCTAGGGAACATCGTTATTATTATAACTATCCCATTTCTACTAATTAATCGTAACAATTACTTATAATGAATAGTTGGATGTGCAACTTCTCTTTGTTTCAAAATGGAAAAAGTGCTTTCATTTTTCTTCTAACTCGTACTACTTATTTTACACACTGCACACAAAATTAGAATAGTAATATCTCGAATACGATTTTATCTAATATCATTCTTCAGAGCGTCGGGCGCGTCGGAAGAGCAAGGCGTCTGGTAAGACTTCAGTATCAATACTTATTTTCAAAGCGAAGCATTAGTAATAAACCATTTAGCATGTTATTTTTCTTCGTTGGCATCCTATAGAATAACGTTCTGTAAAGAAATGGAGGGGAAAATAGTGTTTCAAACTTATAGTATGTGTTTTCTTTTGGATTTTTATTAATTCATGCATAAGAAACACACATGTTTTTGTAAATTGTGTATTGTTTCTTTTATGATTTCAAGATTATTTGAGAAGCACTGCAAATAAGATGATATGCACCTTAGTTGAGCATTTTTTATTTGGAAAACAAAGCAGTATGTTTCATTCTCAAAGATTTGATTAGTGAATAAGGCAGTTTCCTCCAACACATAAGGGAGATTTTGCGATTGCCGTATAAATGAATATCGCTTACATAGGTATGCTTGACTGCAATTATTTTGGTTAATGCATTTCACTTGTTCAGTAAATACTTTCTTGACGAAAATCGAAAGTATTTATCGGACAGTCTTTAAAAAGATGATGAGTACTAGCTCTACAGGAGGGTTTATGCACCACTCACATTCTTTCGAACTAACCATAAATTTCACTAACAATATCATTTCTTTAATTCACTCACCTGTTCATCACACGGAATATTCTATAACTATGAAACAAAATAGAGTTTTGGTTGAAACATCAGCATTATCCTACACAATGAGCGGGATTAAATTTTTTTTTTGAGGAAATCTATATATAACCTTATATTCATACATGCTGCACTGAATGATCAGATAATTGGATGATGCTGGTAATGAATGTTTCATTGAATATTTAGCATCTTAGCTAGAAGTAAAGTTGTAGCAAGTTTGGAATGAAATATCCTTATGAAATCCGCACAGTTTCCACCAGTTTTTTACTCGTTCCCTCCTTTTGTATTTTTTCTTAAACTTCAAAAATTTTCGTAAATTTTCTGGGGATTAAATTATATTTAATTATGAAAAAAATCATACTTTCAGGAGGCTTAAGAAACTTTTTGTCCGAGGGTTTTCAGAATGTTTATGTTTGCATTTCAGAAAGCTGTTGGGCTCTCAATTTTTTCTTTTATTTGCATTTTAAAATTCCTCTTTGAACACAAACGTGCAAACACGAACTCACACTTAAATGCACACATACGCGGGTGCGCACGCTTATTGTTCTAACTCATTAATTTTTTTTTATCATAGTTTAAGTAACTTGAATTTTTTTGGATGATTCAGATCTCTTTTTGTTTTTGTTTTGTTTTTGCACAAGCAGGTAAATGTTTCCTTATATCGTCCTTTTTTTTTTGATTTTCATCTTTTTTGGCATGAATAAGGAAGTGGTGGAAAGTTTCTGTTTCAGTTATATCCAGAATTCTCTCCGATGGGAAGAGAAGGCGAGTGGAAAAATATCGTTTCAGTATTGTTGCTTATGCAGGCTTTTTTCCTCCATCACTATTTGACGTTAACTTTTTCGTGTAGCAGTGTTTGAAATTTCAGGCGATGCAGTAACAGGTGCAGGAGTTGAAGACGGAACTGCGCAAGCTCTTCTGACCGATCGTGAGTTTAGAAATGCTTTTTTTTTTTTTAAATCGTACCTAATTTCAACAGCAAAAAACTATTGCACCATGATGTAGTTTGTTGCGATTACTGGAAATAATAATAGAATGAGTAAATTAAAGGATATGGTTCGATGACAACAAAGATCATGAGTTTCCTTCAAAAGATGGGGAATTTGATGATTGACTGGTTAATTAATCCTGTAGTTGAGCACGCCTATACTATCAACATTGTCTGTTGATTCATTTCGTATGCATATCTCTACCGCAATTTTTCTAATCGATTTCTAGTGCGATTAGATTACATAATGTAGTTCATGAAGTAGTGGTACAATTTAGTTGATACAGTACGGGAATGCATCACTTTCAAGAGTTTCTCTTCATTTACCTCATCCAATATTGTATTTTAATTGCTTGAAATACCTGAGATTCCTCGGAAAATAGCATCCAGGGAAAAAAAGTTAAACTCTTTCGAGTCATTCTGTAGGATTACTTTCGATTCATTTTTTTCTTTTTTGATCATCGATTAGCACTCGAAATGACGCGAGCAAAACGCATGCACGCGGGTGTTTTCGTGTATGCCTTCATTAGTTACGCTTTTTTTTGCTGCACATTTTTTGAAATTCGTAGATTAGAATTGAATTTTGTGTGAAACAGACGTTAACGGTTGTCGATGGTTGTTTGCATGAAATCGTTTTTTTTTTTGTATCTCTGCACAGCATTATTGATGCATTTATTCCTTAATTTCACATAATTTTTGATGAGGTATAAGCAGTACAACATTATTTCATGAATTTTTCCAAAAGTTATGGACAGAATGATTCGTTTACTGGAGTGCGTTTTAGTTCACATAACATTGGAAAGTTTTTTGAAAATAAGAATTGTTTCACCTGTCGCCATAAAAATTATAGTGAAATTCGTTGCATGTCCAGTCCAGCAAGTGTTTCAATCGAAGGATTTCGTGTCCTACTACTCAAATCCTGACTCAGAACTTCTAAGTCAGTCGGTGTAGTTTTCTAGCTTACTGAAGAAAAGAATGAACTTAAAAACGAGAAACGAAGGAGAAAGTTAAAACAATAATATAAGGGACAACGCTCGGGTGCTAAAGTCAAAGCGTAAAGACAAAAAATTAGTAGTTTATTCTCTTTCTCTAGTACCACTTCTGCATTTTAAGTTTAGAATTATTCTTTTATCTAGGGCCTTTTTTTTTCAAAATATAAAGTGGTTTTCATTTTCAGATGTGAAGGCGAGCGGTTTAACAGAGGGAAGTAATGGTGATTTGAGTAATGAGGCAACAAAAGATGAAATTGAAAGCAAAAAAGAACGTTCCGTTTTACAAGCTAAACTTACCCGTCTTGCCATTCAAATCGGTTATGCAGGTATGGTTATGTGACTTTTATTCATAATTTATGCAAAAACATCTTAACTGATTAAAACATTTTAAACTATAAGTTAATGATTTCTACTTAATTTTTAGGATCGTTTGTGGCTGGCTGTACTGTTCTCATTCTTGTTACACGATTTTGCATTAGTCGTTACATGATTGAAGAGAAGGCATTTAGTGTGGCAGACTTCCAGCATTTCATTAATTTTTTGATTATTGGTGTAACTGTTCTTGTTGTTGCCGTTCCGGAAGGCCTTCCTCTTGCTGTCACTCTTTCTCTCGCATATTCAGTCAAGAAAGTAATATTTTGCAATGTTTGGTAGTTATTGCTTGATTTGGAATGCAGTTCACTGCAAGCATTAAGACTAGCATTAAGTTATTCGAGTGTCGTTCATTTTATTTTAGATGATGTTGGATAATAATCTTGTTCGCCATTTGGATGCTTGTGAAACAATGGGTAATGCAACAAGCATTTGCTCAGACAAGACGGGCACCTTAACAACTAATCGAATGACCGTTGTACAAAGTTACATCAACGGTAAGTTACTTAAAGATTGAGTCGAATCAAAGTACTTGAAAGAGTAAGATTTAAGTTATTGCAACATTTTTCCTAGTGGTGGTGCTGCTTTTTTTTTTACGTCGATGATAGCCACACGCGGGTCCTCTGGAAAATATGCATAATGCATCCGCCTATCAGAATGTCTCTGTCCAGTGGTCTTTGCAAATTTACAGCGATTGTTCTTTGGATCATGTCTCACCCATATCCAGCAATCAAAATTGAAGGCATGAAATGAAAAATTAAGTTTAAATTGTGAGTAGTTTCTCAACTTAGAAGTAAGATATCAGTGTTTCAGAAGTTCATTATAAAGAAACACCGAAGTTCGAGTCACTGAATAAGGAAACAAGGGATTTATTAGTAAATTTAATATCGATCAACAGCAGTTATGCATCACAGGTATTTCTTGTTTCCTGCAGGCTTGTTATTCGTTTTCATTTTTCTTTTTTTAGTGGTTGATAAAAGATTGCTGTAAAGAATTCCTGGATGTTTCTTCAAAACACTTGGTGAAAAAAAGATAGGGAAACCTTTTTTTCTCGTTATTGTTTTCGTTTAAGAATTAAAAGTTAGAATAATAAGGCTAAATGGATGACCAGTTACATCACTTTTTATTTTTGGATTTTCTATAGTGCTTTTCTTCTTCCAGGTTGTACCTGCAAAAAGTCCCGGTGAACAACTTACACAGTTAGGTAACAAAACTGAATGCGGTCTTCTGGGATTTGTCCTTGCATTAGGACAAAGCTATCAAGCAATCCGAGACAAATATCCCGAAGAGAAGATTTTCAAAGTAGGTTATTAAAAACGATTCTGTTAAAAATGTTTGAAATAGTTTGTAACGTTTAGCTATCTTATCCAAATATAAATAAATCTCCATCCATACACCACGTATATTTAGCAAAACCTGGTTATTTAGAGTTTTAAGTTGGAATAACGCTCGCTTCAACAAATTGTATTGTCATTTGTCTTCTGGTAGATTTGTTGTGTCCTTGTTAAAGATTCAAATTTGTGTTGTTTGCAGGTTTATACATTCAATTCTGTTCGTAAATCAATGTCTACTATTATCGAATTGAGGGATGGCAACCTTCTTACTGGTTATCGGGTATTCAGTAAAGGAGCATCTGAAATAATTTTGAAGAAGTTTGTCTTAATTCATTAATTAGGATAAGAACCATTCATGTTAGTCATAGTTAAATTTTTGATGGAGTAATTGGGATTTGGTAATTAGGTTTCTTTAGTGTCTGAATTTACCACTTGAATTTTGGGGATTAATTAATTGTTGATTGGTGGTTCACTAGAAGTTGTTTCATACATCACGCCAAGAAGGTAGAAATGAAGTTAACCTCTATATCTAATGTTTTCGCCATGGCGGGTGGCCGTCGTAAATCGGATAACTTTTATAATAAACATTTTCGAAAGTTAGTGATAAAACAGAAATTAGTTGAAGTGATGCATTGGTTTTTAATATCTTTTCTTGCATGCGATGTTTCCACATCATGTCTTAAGAATCAACTAATTATCATCAACAGTGTCAATTACATTTTGATAAAGAACAATTTATTTGTTAATAAAATTGTTTTTTCTAGATGTAAATGGTTTCTGGCTAAAGATGGTGTTCCGAAAAAATTTTCACAGAAAGATTGTGATCGTCTTGTTAGTAATGTTATTGAGCCTATGGCTTCAGATGGTTTACGTACCATATGTCTTGCATACAAAGATTATGTTACAAAAAGTGATGATATCCAAGAAAATCAGGTACACATTAATGTTATTCTGCATATATAATGTCATACTGAAATAAGACTGCAAGATTTATTTCGAATTTTGATACACCTTGTAACCTTACTTATTCATTCAATAATAATTTCAGATTCGGACTACAAAAGAAATTGACTGGGACAATGAAGATGCTGTTGTCAATGATTTAACTGCCATAGCTATTGTAGGAATTCAAGATCCAGTCAGACCAGGTTTGCCACCCCTTTATACATAGCTTCTATTTCCTTGTATTATCTGTAGTGACTGATTTTCTTGTGAGATCATTGATATGAGCTGTTTTACAAGCAATACGGTCCAGGACTTCCGAGATAATCCGAAATCTGTCATTCGAATTCTTCTGCTGCAAGGTTTACAGTGGCGTTCTTATCCATTATTTGGGATTTACATTATAGAAGTGCCAGAGGCAATAGCGAAATGTCAACGTGCTGGCATAACGGTACGCATGGTAACAGGAGATAACATCAATACTGCTCGTTCAATTGCTACAAGCTGTGGAATTTTACGTCCCGGTGAAGATTTCATTGCTTTGGAAGGCAAAGATTTCAATGCACGAATCCGGAATGAAAAAGGCGAAGTATCACAAGAGAAGCTTGACACAATATGGCCTAAATTACGTGTCCTTGCTCGAGCGCAACCATCTGACAAATATACACTCGTTAAAGGCATTATTGATAGTCGCATCACGGATAATAGGTAAGCTGTTAGATTTATAAATACAAATCAAATTGGCTATGTAATTCAGATTGTGAACTAAGTTTTAAGTGTAGTTTGAAATTTATAAAAGGACTTATAGGGAAGTGGTAGCTGTAACAGGAGATGGTACAAATGATGGGCCAGCACTGAAAAAGGCAGATGTTGGCTTTGCTATGGGTATTGCTGGTACAGATGTCGCGAAGGAGGCATCCGATATCATATTGACGGATGATAACTTCACTTCTATTGTCAAGGTATAAATTAACAATAATATATTTTTAGTTTTTTACAGATTTTCTTCCACTTTTGTATGTTTTTTTCAAAAAAGAATGGTATAATTACCATTTAACATAATATCAATTTATCAATTTCAAGTTCGACTTTTTGGATGTTATTCCACAGAAGGATTTTGTTACAATATAGCTTATTTACCAGAGCATACTGGAAAGTTCCTTTTTATTAAAGTAATGACTGGATTCTTTGGCAGGCTAACCAGCTGTGGATTAAAGTAAATGTTGGGCAGTTTTTATCTTATGTCTCCGGAAGGACTTATTCAGATGGGTACAACATTGAGTTGTGTTACCACAAAAACACGTACCGCACCTTGGTATAATGAAGATTTCGGAGACTTGAGCAGGGATGCATCCGTTGAAAAAGAAGTGATCAAAAAAGAATAATTCATATCACGTTTGATATATACAGTGTATCACTGATCTGATATTTTTGAATCAAACGAATTTTGATTCGAAGTAAACCTGTATTTTTTTCCAGGCGGTTATGTGGGGACGAAATGTTTACGATTCAATAGCGAAATTCTTGCAGTTCCAGCTTACTGTGAACGTGGTCGCCGTTGTTGTTGCATTCGTCGGTGCATGTGCCATTCAGGATACTCCATTAAAAGTTTGTGTTTTAATTTTGTGCGCGTAATAGTTTTCTTACATTTTTCCTCATACGTACAATTTACTATCAAGATGCAGAAATGGTCATGCATGGTGTAATTTTTTTGCTTTTTTTAGGCAGTACAAATGCTTTGGGTGAACCTTATTATGGATACTCTGGCATCATTAGCTTTAGCTACCGAAATGCCAACGGAAGATTTGTTAAAACGAAAGCCGTATGGACGTACCAGTCCTCTCATATCCCGTACGATGAGCAAGAACATCTTGGGTCATGCATTCTATCAGTTACTCATCTTGTTCGCTCTCATTTTTGCAGGTAGTGATAATCTTGAATCCTTGTCATCAAATTTTTGCTGGAATAAGGAAGTTTGTTGTCATTCATTTGTTCATTTAGTTAGTTTTTCAGTTCTTCTGGGGAAGTTGTTTAGGCTTACTTAATAAACTACGTTTTGGGATTCTTGTTTTGAAGTCTCTTTATCCGATTCTGGAACATTTATTAGTGAGAAAGCGAGGAGAGGAGAAGGGAAAAAAAGAAGGTTAAATTATGGATGAATTCATTTGTTTCTCACCTTTATGCTTTTTTCAATAGCACTTTTCAGGAGAGCGTTTTTTCGAAATCAAGAGTGGGAGGTGGGCACCGTTGCACTCACCTCCGTCCGAACATTTTACTATTGTTTTTAATACATTTGTTATGATGACACTTTTCAACGAAATCAATGCACGGAAGATACATGGCGAAAGGAATATTTTCACAGTTCATATTTTGCTAATTTTTTATTAAATTATAAATAATTGACTTTATCTCAACTCCTACCCAAGCAATTATCCTCGATAAAATTTCGGACTGTTATACGGTCTCAAAACAAAAAAAAAAAATTCTCTTGAAAACATCATTTAACAATAAGCTGTGTTAGTTAATATGATTAAGTTTTATTACGAATGCAGTGCCATTCTGATGAATGGATGGTAGCCTAGAAACTGTCATGCTAGTTATAGAATAAGTTATGGATGAACAGATCAGAAAAAGTTTATTGTCCTTGACCTAGAGCAGGTTTGTCTCTCACGTAATCATTACGTGAGCCGTATTTGTATACTCAGTTTGACGCCAATTGGTTGTTTTTATAATGATTTTCTGTATTTTTGAGGGTTTCTCAATTTCAGGGCTTATTTTCGAATCCTATCTATTATGTTATTTGGATTGCTACAATGATTGCACAAATATTTATTGTGCAATTTGGTGGACCTTGGTTTTCAACAGCTGCATTGAATTTGGAACAATGGTTGTGGTGCTTAGCATTTGGCGTTGGTGTGCTCTTATGGGGCCAAGTAATTTGCTTTTCTTTTTCAGTGTTGATTTGTATTTTGCATTAGTTGAATTCGTAATGTTGCACAGTAGCAATGCTTTGCTACAATACCTTTGGAATTTAAGGAAAAAATAAGTTGTATTCTTATAAATAGCAATCGTTTGTACTAAGTAACCAATTAATAACAATCTAGAGTATTGTATTTCGGTAAAAAGAGAGATATATTAGAGGGACATTTCATGAATATTTAGTGTAGACATTAATCGGAGGGGAAAAAAGAAAGAAAGATAAGTGAAAGTGAGAGGGAAAGAAGGGATAATAGGGTGAAGGTAATTTAAAATGAAGTGCTAGAAAATTCGAAATTGATTAGTTCTGCTAAAAGAAAGAATATGATTTCTAATTGTTGAAATAAAGAAAAAGCATAATTTTTTAATTTTCCTTTTTTCTTAGCCCATTCATACTGCCAAACTCTGAAATTTTATAAAATTTAGATAGTGACAACAATACCAACTTCTGGCTTGCCGAAGAATATGGCAATAGGTGGTGGTGATGTGACATCAACTGAAAATATCCTAAGTGGTGAATATGAAGACCCAGCAACACACGAGAAACGTTCTGGACAAATTCTATGGATCAGAGGATTGACACGACTTCAAACGCAGGTAATTTTGTTATACCCTGGAAATTGAGCTGGTACCTGGTGGGTTTACTTGTATAGGTTTTTTCATATGTGTGTTTGTACGTTTTCCTTTTTCTTGTCCCAGTCTGCAAACTAGATGGATATATCATTTAGCGCTTCTTAGTTAAAGTATTTAAAATTTTCACGTTTCTTCGAAAGATTTGTTAGCAACAGTAAGGGGAGATTAGTTGATCTAAATTAAAAGAATTTGCGAGAGAATATGTAGTCGATCATGGTAACTTTCCTCCCTATCCTCAGAGACTGTGAGAACTTTTCGTAACTATTTATTTTCGTATTCATTTCTTAATGCCTTATGGCTGTTATGGTTAGAAAAATTTTTTCCGGATTTTCATCCTGATTCTTGTTAAATCCGGACGATCGGAAAGCCGTTATATTCGTGGGCGTTATCTGAAATGAATCGATAAGTGTTGTTCTTAATAGTTGTTCCTGTGTATTTTCATTTTTTTTTGCAAAATTTTGTGGACTGATCACACCATGATGGTGCTACACCAACATTTAAGCTAATATTTATGTTGTTGTTGCTTTTTTAAAAGATTTTTACCGATGTGAACATTTATTGTTCGGTCGTTTTTCTTTTTTTTTTTTTATTTTTTTTTTTTTTTTTTTTTTTTTTTTGATAGTTACAGACCAATTGTTTGTTGTTTTTATTGCTTGACAGTAATTTTTTCATTCTGCAATTTGTTCCTTGTTCGTTTGTTATTTTTTCTCTGCGCACTAAAAGTAATTTTTCAAACAGTCGATGTGATAATGCAGCAGATCATCAAATGGAGTTTTAATTCTTTTCTTAAAATAGTTGAAAAATTGATTAGGAAGGAGAAGTAATGAAGTTCACGGAGAAGGGTAAAACACAAAAACTTCACTCTTCTGAGTAATGATGTATTATTGTACGAGGATATTGGACGATATACGATGAAAAAGTTAATAAAACGAAAACTAAGGATGTTTTGGATATGCCTTTTCTTAGCCTCATAGATTCGGTTAGCTGTTGGTACGACAGTACGTTGACTACATCATCGTGATCACTGGAAAGTTGAGATACCGTTTTCCTTCTTATTTATAACAAGTAAATCTAACACTTGGCTGACCAAATAAGTATCTGAAAGAGGAACTCAGTCACCCTGATTAGTTCATAGGAAGATGATGCGCATATCTTCTGCTACCATACTTTAAGAATTAAACGGATATTGAATAGAGGCTGTTTGCTCTATTCTTCGCCTTTTACGTTGGTTTTATTTTCTTTTTTATATCATCGGTTCTGAATAGATTCACCAATAGTCGACAAATTCGACAGTTTATTTTTCAAGTTTTATTTTTTTTAGTACACATTTGTTCAATAATGTCTTGAAATTGCTATTGGTTTTCTTTATCGTTAAAACATTCCTTTACAAAAACTTCTGTTTTTTTTTTTTTTTGTCGTTATCCAAAACATAATTCTGCATTCAGTTATGCATCCTGTATTCAACAATTTTTTTTTTAATTGTAGATATTGTTGAACTCTCGAAATAAGTCAATCACTTTCAGTTAGACATAAATAATTACGCTTTTGAAAATCAAATTAGTTGTAAGAAGAAAAATGTAACTAAATTTAGTCACATTTTTTAATTTGTACAGATATCTATTAAATGTTAAATAATAATAAAGAGAAATATGTGCATTTCCACTGCCGTTATTTTCATTTATAGGCTAAATAACAATTATCAGCAATCTATGTAATGGGCTTTGATTACTTTTTAAAATTCATAATTTTCTTTATCTCTTTAGTATTTATCGACAACTTTAATCCAGATAATGAACTTAAATGCTTTCCACTTTATTTGATTGAAATATCTCATTATTTACTATACATTGTAATTAATACCTCGCTGCAGCTAAATATTTAGTTTATATTCCACTAAAACTCGAAGGAAGTCCATTACCAATTACTAGCCATAATTATTTTTTATCTTGCTGAAATATTTGTGTTATTTACCTGAATCAGGTATTTTGCAATGTTCAATCTGTTGCATTCTGCTTCATATCTCAGCAAAATTTTTTCTCGAATTATGTTTTAGAGATGCAGAACAATAATGATATAGATGTGAATATGTCAGGATGAATTCCTTGAAATCTAGACACTTAGTAATTCGATGTTTTTAGCAATTATAAATCTTTCAATTTGCTGCATTCCACATCGGCAAAATTACGGGACTAGACTTTTTTATGTGTCATCATTTCCATCATTTTTATTTCGTTGCAGCAATTGTCTTGTGATTGTAATTTGAAAACAAGATTTATTTTATTTTTTCCTATGAATTGTAGATGTTAGATAATATTGATAAGAGATTCCATGGATTGCACAGAAATGTTTATGAGTCGTTTCTCATAAGAGAGCAATGGTATGTCTGTTTTCTAAAAGCATGCCTTTTTTTTTTCTTCTTTTTTTTTAATTTAGAAAATTCTCCTATGGATATATTTTACCTTTTTTAATTTTGGTGCGTTATTTTTTACTACTCTATTAATACTGCTACTCCTGCTGCATGTTGATTTATAAGCATTTCGCTTTCCCTCTTTTCTCATAATTTTCTGATTCATGATACTAGATATTATGCTTCAGTTTCTCAACTTCGTATCTGGATGATGCCTTTGTTTTGGAATCAAAATTTAGGAAGTTATGATTGAAAGCATTATTCATTATTCAAATTTTGATAATGGGATGAATTGGTTGGCATCCAGTGTGAAGTGTTTGTTGTGCATCCGTAACATACACTAAATATTGCATGATCATTTTAGCCCTAGGAAAGTAATTGGAAATACTGTTCAATTACCATTGATGATTGCATCATTTCCTAATCAACTGTTGTTTGAGTTGATAATGAGGCATTAATGGGGAATTTATTGTTAGGTAATTAATGTTAACACAATATTGCAGATAATTTTTTGTTGCTCTGTTATTACTTATCCATCATAAATGCAATGCTTTAGAATCAGCAAGCCATTGATCAATGACAACTCTTTTCCTTGTATATAAATTATTTGGGAAGGTTCTATCTCCTAATATCTCATCATCATTGCTGACCGTTATTTTAGTCATAATGGAAAGAACGATCAGTTACATAACTAATTTGGTTGTTTTTTATAATACATGCTTGTCTTTTTTGATATATAAGTTATTAGAATTATAAATTTCTTCTCGATTTTCATTTCCACTCGACTTTTTGCTATCAAAATGTTTTTATTTTGAATTTATGACCAAAATTTGTGTAATGATTGTTTATTCGGCTTCTGCATAAGTGGGAAACTTGACGAATCTCAGTAGCATATATTCCGAGAGTATCCCTGAATTTGGATTATTTGCTGAAATGGGTGTAGGGATTACTGAGCTATGTTGTCATTGATATAATGACTTACTGCTAATGGTTTTTTTAAAATATATTTTAATTGATAGGGTCATTTGTTCAGATGAGTTCTGCTTTCCTAATTAGTATTAGAATCGTCTAATTCTTTATCTGTTTCGTTTATTTGTTCTTCCTTTCCTTTTTTTTTTTTGCAAAATGCTTTTCTTTTCTGCAGCTTCGCGTTGTGAAAGCATTTCGATTATCGCTGGACGAGTTCGAGGAGAAGCGTTCTATTGCCAGTACGCAATCCTGTAATTCGATGCGCGGTGTAGTCGGTGCTGGATGGTCCTACTTATCATTATCCAGAATTAATGTTCCACGTGCCGCCTCATGTGTTGGACCATTACCAAGCCAAACACGTGTTGCATTGGTAAAATTAATGCAACGTACCAATGCTCCGCAACCATACCCGTCCTACCATCCACAACAATCCTATACACCGTCACTAAATCGATTAACACCAATCAACCTCGGTAATCCCACTGAACATAACATTCCATTAACAACAACATCAACAACGGCGACAACGACGCCAACAACAACGGAGAATAGCCATGAATTGGCTGCAAATGTGGTACTTAATGAGCAACAGATAATTGCAACGCTACCTACAGCATCATTAGCTACCACCCAAATCGAGAAGCTACCATTGGTACAACGATGGCGACCATCCAGTGGTTCGAGGATTGGTAAAAGTAACTCACTGGATATTCCAGTTTCAATTGCTCATGTTTAAATATTAACCTTTTTTCTTCGAACTTTTACCTTTATCTTCATGACGTTAAATTGCCCAACGTTGGAGAAATTTTATTTTGTCCTAAACTGTCGCTGAAATGATTAATATTTTTTTATGTTGTCACCAGTTGCTGCTTTATTCACTTTTTATTTCATGTCTATGTCTCTGTTCATTAAATATGCATATTTATTTGTAAATATATTTGCGTATGCATTATGAAAATATGTAGCATATGGAAAGTGCTTCGGTCTCTTGAGGAATGGAGCAATTAATCGGTAAGCTAATTTATGGAAAAGATAATACTGTATCGAAATGCCTTAATGATACAATGCATTCTAAGAAAACAAATTAATGATATAATAAAAACAGTTATAGACTAAAAGAGGCATTAAATTAATCTTTTTTATTTTTTTTAAAATTTTTTCTTTTAAATTTTGGAAGAACCGAGGGTCTCCTTAATTAAAAATAGCTCCTGCTAACTGACAGTTTAACCAATGGCTTCATTTTTAAATACTTACTTTTAACCCAAAAAAATTTGCCATCGTTTACCAATCATCTTTGAGCTAATCAATGACATGCGAAGTATTTTTTTTTTCTTGCTATGCTTTTTACCTGTTTTTGAAGATTTACTGCATGCAGTTGCATTTCTCCAATTTTTGGATTTTTCTTTTTTAGATAACTTTTGCTATTGTTTAGCAATAAATTGGTTCCATTTGGTGTTATGATCCTCTCTTACGATCATCAAATTGATTTAAGTTTTTCTTTTTTAAATTTATCTCTTCAGTGCCATTGATATCATTGATTCATTTAATTTATACTGTAAAAGGAAAAGATGGGAAAAATTCCTCCTGTCCTGCTTGGCCATATATATATATATCACCTCCTTTATGTCAGTTAAATGTAATATGTAAAAAGTACCAGTAGTATCTAACTTTTCGATGGGGATACTTTCTGGATTTGTTTCTGAATTTTTTATGGTCAATGCTTTGTGTAAAATTTCGGGACAAGGAATGAGGATCGTGGAGGTTTTTACATATTTCCGTGGTGCGCTAATAGTATAATAAATGAGAAACGCATAATTCATTTTGTTTTTCTTTCCTGTTTTGCTTCATTTTCACTCCATTTCTGAGATCTCTTGATACTTAAAAAGTGGTAGAACGTTTCTCTGCAATATATTTTTGTTATTTGCTCAGATCTCCTTGCATTTTCCTTATTAGCCCTATTAGGATTTTTTTTTTTTACGGACTTTTTCTTGCTTAAAATTTTCATATTTAGATTTTTCTTCGCGCATTGTTACGTGAATAGGTAGTACTTCTTTCTTTCCTGTTAGATTCTGCCATATCGTGTACTTCGCTTTTCATTTTCCGTATTTTCTTCCCGAATTTCCCCGCTTGATGGGTCAATTTCAGGAAGTCAAGATAGGTATTTAGGAATGTTTTGTATTCGGATATAGCTTGTGTCAGATTCTGTCGAAAAGTTTTAAAGGCCCATAATTAGAATGCGTTTGACATTGATAATAACTTTCTTATACTTCAAAATTAATTTTTTTGCTTATTTTCTCTTATAATTGGTCGTGTCATTATTTAAAACATTCTCTAATTAGACTGTTTTTGTAAAATTGTTTTGCGATATGATTGTCACATTTTCCTTTCTATAAAAATTAAAATAAATTCCATCTGCAAAAGAAATAGGTCTCAGCATTTCTTTTAACTTTACCCTTGGGAAATGTTCTAACTAATATGAACAGATAATCTTTTTAGGATACTTTCCAGGATAATTAATTACTTTCAGGGTGAACGTAGCAAAATAGGTATGTATTATTTGCATAGTTTGAATTATCTGACAAATCTTAACAAGTTTGTAGCGAAATTATTGAATCATTTCAATATCAGATTATACAAGCATTTTTTTGGCTAGCTTGTATAAAGTAACGAGATTTTATAAGGCTTTAAATGGTAAATTTGGAATTTGATGTTACTTAGATCTGGATTATCAGAATCATCTCATCATTCAGTGCTGATCAAAATTTTGTGTCCTTGTAAAAGATCATCTATGTAAGCCTCAGTGAAGATGGCTTAATAACTTAGAATTTTTATAGTATTTAGTTCTGTTCAAATTATTAAGCTGATTATTATAGAAAAAAAAAAAAAGGATGCAAGAAGTAACACATATATGTACTGAACATCTATTGTACTTCATTCTTCTCTGAATACTTCATGAAAAATATAAATTAATATTTCATTCAGATCCAGGTTACTACAATTACGAAAATATTTAACATAAAATAGCATATAAATATGAAATCCCTTATGAGTTATGATACATTTATGCTATAATACATATTTCTTAAATATTAGATATCAGGCAATTCAATTTGGAAACATCAAGATCGGGTGCATTTAAGATTCGGATTCCAATATAATCCTGAATCTGGAACAGGATTTACTATTTGTCTGAGTCAATTATTTCGTGACATTATGTGACTGTTAATGAATCACATATATCGTTTCATTAGAAATGATCGAGTTCTCTTCGACACGAAATCACTATATAAAGCACAATGCACTAACTGAATGGTTTCATTCTTTATTTCACTTTTTTTTTTTCCTTTCTAACATTCGATGGCGTAACTTTTTTCCGGATTTCTGAACTGGAAAAAAAAATTTAGAAAAGAACAAAAGCTTAATTAGGTATTAGTTCAGAGATTTCAGTAGTCTGTTTTCATTTAAAGGATTATTTTGAAGCTTTCAGGAAAAGAATGACGAATTTTTGTCTATCATGATGTCCTAACGAACGTTATCATTTTAATTGTGAATTTTATGATTCTAAATGGATTATTTTAATTTAAAAGTTTTGCTTAATATAGAATCCACTGGCTACCATATTAAACACCAACTTCTGGAATTCAAAATATTGGAAATAGCTTTTGTGTACGGTTTAATAGTTCTCGTAAATCTATAATAACAAATCGAGTAGGTAATTATGGGAATGAAAAAACCTTATGGCTACAGAATAATGTATTTCAGTTTCTGTTTCCGAAAATTGGAATTCTTTTTCTTTTTTGTATACAACCATTTTCAGTAAATTTCAATTAATATTCTGCTAAACATTAGGTATCACTCAGTGATTGCAGGTTATTGGCGGGGAAATGGCCGATCGTTTAATACCGGTACCGCTCAGTTCGGCGCCAACCGACCAGGCTGTAAGCGCAAAAGCACAGTATTTCGTTTTCATGGGCCCAACTCTACGGGGGGTGGACTTACCTCTCTCTCTCTCTCTCTTTTTCACACACACACACATACATAAATACACTTCATACATTAAACTTCAAAAGTTTTGATTCGAATTTTAAAAGAAAAAGAAAAACTTCGCATCATTATCTGCCCTATTCCTCTCTCCCATAAAACGAATAATCAATGCTATTGCTTTAAAAGAAAAAAAAATATATATATATATATATATATCCAAACTCTGACTTTGAATTTTTTAAAAAAACTCAAACTATTCAATTTTTTATGTTTATTGTCAAGATGCACGGTTTGTGATGTACATATTGCGCCGTGCTGTGGCTGGTTGCTGCTTGCATTGTGTGGTGCCATCATTTATTATCTCTATTATTCCCATTATTATTATTATTAATTATAATTTTTGCTATAATTTATTATTATTATTACCATTATTATTATTATTATTATTATTATACCATCATTATTGACATAAACAAACTAACGAGCGCCAAATTCGTGTTGTTTCCTTCCATTATTATTAATTTTCTTATCACTTCATTAACACTTCAGTCAACATTAATTAGCCTTCTTACTTTTTTTTTTTTTTTTTTTTTTTTTTTTTTCTTTTTAATTTTTTCCCCTTTTTTTTTTTTTTTTTTTTTTTTTTTTTTTTTTTTCTCAAGAAATTCGTGTTTTATGTTTGAATCCTTGGCAAAGAACACAGCACGGTTCTGTTTTCTTTTACTTTGAACAAAAAGATAAAGCAAATAATCATTCATGAGTTAGTCAATTAATTTTTTGCATGCATGCATGTGAGCACAACACACATGCATACATTTACTTCAAGTATTCATTTGAGAATTTATAGTTTTAATTTGATAGTACTATGAATTTTAATCTGTATTAGATATTAGCGCATTATTGCCTGTGATTTCTGGTAAATAGTTTGAATTCGAATCCAATACACAATGTTTGAGGGAAATTTTTGATCAAAAAAAATGTTTGAAATTTAGAGTTAGAGTAAGAAAATGATTGCTAGCTATTATTTTTTTCATTCTTGCTGAAGATATCCCAAAATCCAATATTATTTCATTTCGTGTTTTACAACATTCTTATAATTTTACCGAAATTATTTTTCATTCTTATTAAAAATTTAAATGAAACTTTTACTTCATATTCAGCGCTACAATAAACTCTGTTATTCAAATATAGGCGCTAATTAGTCCCTTCCGTTGTATCCTAAATTTTGTTCTGTTGGATTTCGTATTTGTGGAAGTGGTCAAATTCCAGAATGCAAGCTATTTTCATGCAAAATTGAGTCATGTATTATTGTGAATTTCGAATTTTTAATTCTTTGTCGTATCGTTCATTTCGGTTTACTTCTTTAATATTCCGATTTCCCTTTCAAAGGTTATCAAAAAAGTTTAATTTAGTAATTTTTGGACTATTTTGCCTTTCCACTATTTTTTTTTTTCTTTTCCTTTTTTAGTTGATATTGTTGTTATTCTTCGATATGCTTCTCAGTTTTTCTGATTAGTCGCTTTATTCCCTTAATCTTATTCTTAACTTTTTTTTTTTTTTTTAGAAAAAAGTTTCCTTTTCTTTTTCAACTAGATTTATTGCTTTTTGCTTTTTTACTTTTCTTTTTATCTCATATTGGTCATTTTTTTTTTTTTTTTTTTTTGATGGTAGTAATTTTGGAAGCATTTTTTTTTTTGTTGCATTGTTTAAAAATGGCGTATAGTGAAATCTGGTTGTTGTCATTGTTGCTGTTTTTTTTTTTTTTTTTTTTTTTATTATTTTTGTTTATACTACTACTACTACTACTACTTACTACTACTACTACTACTACAGCTGCTGTTGCTAATGATGTTTTGTTTGTTGGTTCATTCCATAGCTATATATGATTGACAATTTTCTTAAATTTTCAGATCCGTGTGGTTAAAGCATTCCAAGCAGGTTTGGATCGTCGAGAACCATCGCTCAGTGGTCCAAGCGCTGCACGTTTGCGTGAAATTAGCCGACAGTTGAAATTACAAGTAGAACAAGAAGGAAAAGGTTTGTTTCATTTTCTTTGCATATTGAATGGTTTTTTTTTTTTTTTTGTTTTGAAATTGGTATAAATACTTCCATCTCTATACGTACGTACGTAGAATCATATATCATCATTCATTGTGATTCATTTTTCCGTCCGTTTGATATTTCTGGATTAAAGATTACCAACTTCTGTTTCCTATATATGGGATCTAATGTTAATATGCTTTTACATTTTCAACCAATTATTTTTAAATTAATTTTAAAATATTTTCAGGCATCGTTTCACGGTCTGGTTCCCGACATTCGAAACAACTGGAAGCGATGTCATCGGTGTAGTATGTAAATGTCGTACCGATATGATATGAACGGAGTATGGGAGCTGAGATTGATCTGATTCTTTCAATTTAAAATTCAGTAATCGCTTCATCCCTTTCATTTTAAATTTATGTTAAATAATTTTATATCAGAGAAGATGGGCTTTATGGCCGATTATTTGCTCCTCCATTTCCTCATCACAACATTGTATTTGTTTAGTACACGTATCATTTGTTTATACGTGTTTGTGTGTGTGTGCGTGCGTGTGTGCGTGAGTGTGTGTGTGTGTATGTGTGGGCGTATGTGTGTATGAGTGTGTATGTATGTATTGTCGCAAGTTTATTTGCCTTAAATCCCGGTTGTAATTTATGTTTTTGCTGCACCGTGCAATTATCTCCTCTTAATTCTGTTCATTACTTTTTTTTAAGTTTTAAGCTAAAACTGATGTTAGATGATCTCTGAAATAGTTGTGCTCTATTTTCTTCCAAATTTTTCCAACAACAATAACAATAACAAAAAAAAAAAAAAAAAGGAATAATTCAATCTTACAATTTTAAAGTGCACACCTGAGCATTTTTATCAGTGTGCCTTGATAATTCACCTCTTTGAATATATGATGATCGTTGACCTTATCTTAATTTGAGTTTCCTTATTTACTGAAGCTGTAATATGCAGAATTTTGCATTGAATTTAAAGATTTGATGAGGTTACCTTCTCATTTAATTCAACGAATGTGAATTTACTCGGAACACTTCTCTGTTATTGCACCTTATTCAGACACAGTCATCATGATATGAAAAGTTTATCATTACTAGACAATTTTAAGCAAGTTTGAAAACTGCGATTACGGAGTTTACATGTTTACAACATGTTGAGCTTCCTGAGTTGTAATGGTTTCCTTAATTTTTCTGGTACAATCCTAAACTTTTGTTGATCTTCTCAATGTCATCTTTTATCATCCCTTTATTGTATAAGATATGATAAGATTCCATCTATTCAAGTGTTCATCTGGGAAATCACATTATTTCAATCCGGAAATCCTAGAATTTTGATCTATCATTTTTATTGGTACGACTACATCATCTGTTAGCATCGCTACTATGCTATTATTTGCTTTAACGAATAATTAATGTTTATGTCCTTTTTTTTTTTTTTTTTTTTTTTTATATTTTGAAGAAGCGTTTTGTCGGCATAACATTATTACATATAAGATTTGAATTTCTATTTCTTGGATGCGTAATTTTTGAAGTCATCAATTTTCATCATCGATATGTGCGCAAATTGATGGTTCTTTTTATGTCATCTGTTAGCAATCATAGTAAAAATGACCCAACCATTTATTCATGATTATAATGTTTGAAAAGGTATTATTGCTATAATTGATGATTTTTTTAATTTGAAAATATTTCTTTCAGTTTGAATGAATTCGTGCAAAATCTAAATAATATTCGTTTGTCAGAATTTGATTTTTTTTTTCTTTCATTATTAAATGTCATTACTAAATGAAATATTTATTTAATTAGTTGCATTGCTGTCTTTCTTTGATTTCTCAAATATTTAAGTCAGTATTTTTCTTTCCTTTTTAACCTTTAAAACAGTCTCATTAATTCAATTTTCTTTGATCTTTAAAAAAAAAAAAAAAAAAAGAAATGAGAAAATTACAAATCAAATCTGTTGCTTGAAATAGGTGAAACTTCTTCTTTTTTATTCAATTGATTTATTTTCAAAAAAAAATAAGACTTAAAAAGACACGGTAATTTTATTTACCTTTTTCAAAATTATTTTCAAATAATCATTGATTTTTAATGTCTTTACATTGCTTCTATTAGCTATAGATTTTAATTTTAATAGAGGGAAAAGAGGTTCTTTCTTTTATTTTAATTTCTTTACGTTCATTTTTTCATATTTCATTTCTGCCCTAACTTTTTTTTTTTTTTTTTTTTTTTTTGCTCATTTTTATTAATTAATACATCAATTACACATACTTTCCTTGCTTCATGTGATTTTTGTTTGTTAAAAATCAAAACTGTCATTCATGTTTTTATCGGCAAAAATCCTAGTGAAAATTTTGAATTTCACGAACAAACAAATTGTCTTAAACAATAAAAATGTTGACCTTTCATTATTGGGTTAAATTCAAGTATTAATGATTGCTTTCTGAAAACCTTTTTTTTTTTATCTTTAATATATTTCTTTTTTTTTCTTTTTCTTTTTTTTTTTTTTTGTTTTTGTTTTTCTCTTCTCTTTTTGAATATTTAGCGGATAAAAACGAAATTTTATGAATTTGTTGTTTTTTTCTTTTTTTCTTTTCTTCTGATGATCAATAATTAGTTTCATATGATAAAATGAATTTGATATGATTTTTGATTTTGTTTGCTTGCTTATGATTATTTTCTTCGAATATTTATAAATGTTTATATATGTGTGTGTGTGTGTATGTGTGTGTATGTTTACGTGTTTGTACTCGTCTTGTGCATTTTACTATTTCATAAAGTAATTTAAAAAAAATTTTTTTTTTTTTCTTTTTATCCAAATTTTCCTTTTACTTACATCTTTTTTACATCAATATATTTTATCGTTTATTTTTATTTTCCCTTTGACCGAATTATTTTCTTAACTGAATTCACCGTAATATATTTATCGTTTTGTTTTTGATCTTCGTTTTTGAATTTTTATCAATTCTACTTCTTGCAAGTTATTATTGCTAAATGTTTCTAGATAGTTATTAATATATCTGCTAATTATGAAATTTACAGATTAAAGGAAAATATTTATCACTTTCACGTATACAGTTCATTTTATTGAATTGAAATCAACATATTCTTCTTATACGATATCAATAATTCAATTCATTACATTTTTCGTTTTCCTCAACAAATATAATCATTGGTATGCTAAAATAATAAATGGGCATTGTATGATTAGGAGGAGATAACTTATCATATTCCTTTTTTGTCTATTTATTTTTGATTACGAAGAATTCAAAAATTTTTTCCAAAAATTTGAGCTTATTTTTTTCTTTTTTTTTTTTTTTACCAGAAATGCAAATAGAATTAGTAACTATTAGGATATATGACAGCGCTACATTTACAAAATCGTTTACTTTCGTTGATTGATAAACTTAATTTGTTGCTATCATTTTAAGTCTTATTCTTAAAGAAGATGAAAGAAGTTGGAAACATCATCAATTTTCATCATCCTGCCCATTAATTAGGTTATAGATAATCCGGGTTAACCTGACTGTATCATTGTAGTTCCTCCTTAGTTTGCTCAAACATTTGGTCATTATCATATGTTTCGTCAATTTCTAGCTTATCATCATATCTATAACAGAATTCTCTGTTGCTCAGAGTTGATTATGAGATAAATTAATTTTAAGGATCACTTTTTTTTTTTTTTTTTGTAGACATTAATTATCAGCTATAAATATAGCCAGTTTAGTAGCAAAGTCTTTCATCTTTTTTTTTTTTTTTTTTTTTTTTTTGCAGTACCTCAAATTAAAATGAATTCCAGAATAGTTGAAATTATATTTAACGACTTTATGAAGCCATAACTGTTCAAGACCTGATTATATCAACCTCATAACTTCTACAAACCATCACTTCCATTAATCATCAAATTAGAAACTGGAACGAGATAACGAATTAGTATCTCAAATTTAGAATAATTACAATTCCATCGAAGTTGCTTATTAAATCAGGAACTTGAAAAATCTAATGGGAAACATGAAAAATAGCAGTGGAATTATAAAGCTTAAGCAAACATATACTCTTAGTAATTCCAGGATAATTTACTTTGTTATTCGATTTTTTCTAGCCTTAATGGAAATATCGTCTTATGAATTTAGCTTTCTTCAAGATTAAATGATTTCCGCTGAGTTTAAAATAGACCATATTGATACTCATTCAACATTTCTGTTAAGACATGTTGATCGAGATAAATAACGTACTTTGGTAATAAAATAAGAGAAATAAAAATTTTATGGAATCAGAATACATGAAAAATATATGAAATATCTGTCATATTGCATCATGTATTTGACTGTAATCAAAGTCTAATAATCCAGAAGGAAAAAATCATACAGCCATCAACCATTTTTTTTTACCAAGATCATTAATGAGTGATAAACTCAACATTGTCTTTCAATCTTAAATATCCACTCAGTAAAAAGAAAAAAAGAAAAAACTGGTGATGTCATAATGGAAATAAATCGTTTGATTTATATCAAAGATTGATGTACCTAACCTCTGACAAAATGTCAAAATATGGGTAACAAATTGATCTGTAAGATAATTCATACGAAATGAGATCTTGCAAACAGGCGTGATTAGAATTAGAAAGTCCAGAATAGTACAAAAGCAAGGAATTAGGGTATCTGTATAATTTGCACTTGCCTAGAATGACTTGGAAGAAATCGATCGTTTTCAATAAGGTTATATTTTATTTCTTATGAATAAAGCAATAAAGAATTCATTTCGCTAGAACGAAAAAAGGCTGCTTTACTAGCTGCCTTACATTTTTACGCCATAGGAAAATAAAATTCAATATCTTAGAACCCGAACCATTGCGAAGCTACATCACTCTTCAACAAACAATAATCAATCCTGTTGATGACATACAGCAATCAAATCTCATAAAAATTTATAACGCTGATTGATAAAATTGCAACAAAATATTTTTTGAGTTTCTCCAAAACAACAATCACGCAATATTCAGTGATAAGTAACTAGGAAGTTCACCATAATATTATTTTCTGGTTCTTCTGCTACTCTGAACTTGACAAGCAATACCGAGAAATATGATAAAGATAACAATTATTACTTTTGAACTTCACATGTTTGAAATGAAATTAAAACTAAGGTATAAAAATCATGTAGTAATCAGAAAAGGAAGAGTCATCCTCCAATACATCAACACTCAGCATCATACAGCGTTTCCCACAAAACTATCGTCCACTGAACGCTGTTGTTCTGCCTCATTACAGTTTCCTTTTACATTGGTACTGACTCCTGAAATTCATGGAAACACTTTTTTCCCTATTCCTCCGATAAAAGGAAAAAAAGAAAAACAATAGGATAACTTCGCATCCTTTCTTCCCTCATCCCCTTTTTCCGTAATATTTCATTTCTACCTTCTGCTGTAGATCAATAGAACTTATACGACCGGAGTCATGAACTTCCATTGAAATGTTTTCACACCACTTCAACTTTTTTTTTCCGCTTATTGGTTATTAGACAATATCGTACACCAGTCTTCAAAACAGAACTTCTATTGACAAATACCAAACTGTCTTTTTTGAATTTAGCGGTCTCTTATACTATCCACGATCAAATTTATTAAACAAATCAAAAAGTAGCAAAGATATTAATTACAAATGCCTAACCCAAAAGTGCGTTGCCATCAAGTTTTTCACCGAAGATCAATTTTTTTGCTTCTTCAACCTCATGCGATGCATCCTTTAATATAGCACCTGTCTCGATTGTCATTAGATGTTTCGGTCCCAACGTAAATCTTACGATTTCGTATGCCTTTTTGCAGTAAAGCAGAGCTCGATGCGGCTGTTTACATCTGAAATTTTCCTCCAAATTCCTGACCTAATTTACTTGAAAAAATGTAAAAAAATACCGAAAATAAATAATTGGATTAAATTCCAAGTCATTTACTTCAGATAGAAAGTAGCAATACTGCGATAATGAATGCCAACAGCGGGATGATTGTAGGGGAAACAAAAGCGGACGCATTCTTCCGCTTCCAAATGCAAATCCAACAATTGTTGACAGTCTGATACATCAATCAGTGGAATCAGCAGCTGAAACCGGTTGAACTATCATTACTGATCACAAAGCTTTTAAGGAAAAAGAAAAAAAAAGGACAAAACTAAAAGAATGAACAGAGTGAGCATGCTATGAATATAAAATCGTCATCGCTTTTTAAATTCATTAGTTTAATATTCCATTTTCCTGAATCTTTTAATAATGCCATACTAAACAAATGATAACCATTTCCTAAAGATGGAGATTATAACCTCGTGAACTTCTGCGTTAAAAAGAGCTAACGTACCTGGATGGTTTTGCATAGGAACACATTTAATTTCGACAATAACTCGCTAAAACGTTTCTTCAAATCGGTCAAAAATCTAATACTTTGCTCACGCGACATCTAAAAGCAAGAAATAACAGCTTATTACTGATTATGAAAAATATTTACCTGATATCTTTGCCTATAGCTAAGATCTATGGGATATTATTCAAGTAAATTAATAAAGTTTGCAGTCTCTGATTTATTTACTTGTGTCCGTCATTTCTACCGATGGTTCCTCTACTAAAGATGTTCCACTTCACTGAACATTGTAGGAACACAAAATTTTACGAGTCCTTATAAGTACAAAAAGACCTAACAATGTCCTGCTGCATATGTGCTAGCATTACGAAATCAAAATTCAGTTTATAAAAATTTTAGACTACAACAATATTTATCTAATTTTTGAATACAATTTTCACGAAATTCTATATCTTAACTGTCAAATGGATATCAATTTTTCCAAAAAACAAAAGTTAACCTGCTCAACTTCGCGGTTTTCAACAACCTTATCGATAAAACGCATAGCTGATATCGCTTCTACAACATACTCTGGGGATACTTTATTGTGGCATTTCGGACAGGTTATTATTTGAGTATTCCGATCTTTGTAAGGCACATCACCGAATATGCATAAATATTCTCGCTTCTCCTGCAACTGTCATCCAGCTATAATATGATTCATGAGATGTGCCCAAATGGAACTCACGATTCAGAGCAATTTATGAGAAGGATGGGAATTTAATACAAATGTAATGCATTGCATAATCGTGAAAACACACAAATATTGATAAGTATGAAAAGCGTATATTTCAAATAAAAAATTTATTTTCCACGGCATATTTTTGAATGAACTCAATATGAAGTTATAAATTATTACGTTCACGTCATTGAAATTTAAAAAAATGAACTAAAATATTGTGCGATGTGCAATAGTTGGTTACAGCAATACGAGAACTCGTAATAAAAAATCAATTTACCGGACAATTTGGACATAAAATGGATGACAGGTAAGCATCATCCGGATCATCACAACGTGTGCAATGACATTCAAAGTACCACGTATCCTTCAACAGTTTACGTCTTTGTTGCGTTGTACTGCAACAGTAATTTAGAAAATCAAGTGACAACACGAAATTTTTCAAAGCAACTGAAACCAGTCTGCAGAAAATAGCAAAAAATTGCTTTGGCATTACCTTACAATAATAAATTTCATCTTCTCAATAACCTAATTTAAAAACAAAAAAGTACTTACTTGATTAAATCTATGTAAGAGTAATGAGTTGAATTGAGATTTCGTAAGTCGACGCTAGCAGTAAGGCCCCTTAATGTTGCAACAAAACCATTACAAGTATATACTGTATTTGGACGACAACTATGGTCATAAGCGCATAAGTCCAAATATAAACCTTTCCCAATTTCCTGAAAATTTCTTTGATAGAATGAAAAACTTCTAAGAATCAGTTTCCGAGTCCTAATGTTGCAAAACTTTCAATCTCCAAAAATTTTTTCACAAGCAGGATATAAGAATCCAAGAAGGATATTTCAGGTATTGATTGCAATACAAAGTAACATACTTCTGGAAGCTGCAAGCAAACATGGCGTCAGATAACTGTATTTCACGACTGGGCAGGACCTGCTAATCAACTAATCTATTCACAATCGTTTTTGTACATGATAAATTACCTCAATGTAACCACAGTCGCTGATCGCATGACGATTGATATAGTTCCGGCAGTGCAGCTCGAATACTTCATCTTTACTAATCATTGCTTTTGACCCATAGAATGCAAGAAGATCAGCATAAATCCCTTTAAATCAACCTCGTTATTATTTTAATCTGATCAAATATTTAGAAATTGACAGAAGAAAGCATGATCTATTTAATAAAGGCTATCGGAAGAATTCGAATCCCAAATCTCAAGAATTCCGCCATTTCTCTCTCTATTCTCACCATTGAATTTTTTCATAGCAGCAGGATCCTGTTTAATGAGATTCGTATGGGACCAGATATCCATAATGGACCGTCTGGATGTACGATCCTTGTAAAAATTATTGTCCTCCTTGTCTTTTCCCAGTTTAATTGCCTAAACCATACTGTTAGTTATATTTGGTAATGTAGAAACACCAAATTGTAAATTTTTGCAAAATTTTTGATTCAACAAATTCAGGCTACTATGCCTTTTCTCCTCTCAATTCCTCGATCTTGGCAGAGTAGGGAATAAATCCTGACATGCAACAAACCTTATAACGAGTAACAATTCTACCCAACAGACGCACTTCAATATTGGGCATCGTATCATACATTTTAAAAGCTTTGCACTCTGATCGATGATCCTTCCATCCTAATGTTTGACACTTCTGATCGCAAAACATTCCTTTACGACATGCACGACAGCGTCTATAATGTAGCATTCTTAACGTTTATAATCGCTATATGTTGACTCCATAACGGTATAACTAACGAAATCTACACTTACCATCCAAGATAAAAGTATCTGAATCAGAATAACTCAATAGCATCCTTTATGGATGGATGTTTAGGACATTAACAGATGTTTTTCATTAATGAAAAAAAAAAAAAAAAGTTTATGGAGTATAAAAGAAAGCGAAAAAACATGTGTAATAAAAAAAAAAGGAAATTATTACTTAAGTGTGTCAACCTTTGCAAGGCAATACCAGCATCTGCTTGATAATTGCTCATCATGAAGGGAATATGCGAACGGATAGAAATCAATCCTCAATGAGCTATCATCATCTTCACATGTATCAGTTTTGGTAGCTATTTCTCCACTCAAGTTTTTTCCAGTTGTTTCGATATCATCATGTTTCACCGGTTCATTCTATAATTACTAATTAGTATATGTGATGAAATCCTCACTTCTAACTTGAAACCATTCAACTGATAAATCCCAGAAGAGTGATTACCTATTCCAAGATTCATTGATCTAATACTTATGAAGTTAAAGTAAAAAAAAAAAAGTTCGGGAAGGATAAATGATCTTTATCTTTCATCCACATTTTAAGCATGAATAGATTTAACTGAAAACATTCAAAACAACAAATCCGAAATTTTCCAACAAATACCTGGATAGATGTGCTACTGTTGATGTCTGATTGACCAGATCGATGACCAGCTTTAGCATGACGATGAATCTTCTTCTTCTTCTTCTTCATCTTAACTACTCGAACCACATTTCTCAATGTTAAGCAAGTTGTTTCGATTGATCAATAATTGTTTATTGATCAATGCTTGTCTCTCTTCTTCACTCTCATCGAAATCATCCTTCTCCTCTGTCAAACACCAGCTTCATCATTTATCATCCCGTCCTCTTAGCCCTATTCCTCTCACTTTCCCTTCCATCTCCCTCTCTCTTCCTTACAACTATTATACCATAACTTAAGGATTTGAGCTCAACGAACGCAGAAATTCCCAAGCTAATCGAGAAATTTGTTGATACAGTTGGATTTACAGCAAATGTTGGTGGAAGAGAAGAGAGAAGGATGCCAAATTAAAATCAAATATAACCAATTCATGAACATATTTACAACTCACCAACTTCATCATCTCTCCCATCGATTGAATCGAATTTACATTTCCATCCAGTTTTGCTAATCTATAACTATTATCAACTAAATGAAACGTTATCATTTCCAATAATAATGCATCACTTTTGATGGATAATAAAATGATGGGAAAATATGATACAAAAATCAACATCATCACTTACTTCAAATATAATTAACTTTATTGGGAAAGATTAAGGCTTATAAAAGGTTAGGTAGAGATAAAGAAATATACTTAGCACGTGATGGAAAATGATAGCAGCTACGATTAAATCTAATTTCTCCATCTAAAGTATAAACTTTCTCCTTTAAAAATAGCTAATGCTAATTTAAATTTTACTTGTTTACGAAGATTTCATTATACATTGTAAATATCACTAAATTGGAAAGGATTTGCTACAGTTGTTTCTATTAAAGGTTTAAATTTTATTTTATCTTCCCTTTTTTTTTTTTTTTTTTTTTTAAAGAAAACTAAGATTTATGAAACTATCACTAAATACATTTTTTTAGGTTTAATTAATTTAGCATGATTTAAATTACGGTATTCAAAAATGCCAATCAAGAGTGTTAGTCATTAAAATTGCTATAAAATCCCAACAAATTCTATGTTTACTATCATAGAAAATAAATATGATAAATTTTCAATTAAAATTTTCAAAAAATCCTTTAACTTTTTTTTTTTCTTGAAATTTATTACCCTATGTTCAAATAAATTACAACAATCAATAATTCATATCTTATCTTTACTTGTAAAATCAATGCTATTTTATACAAATTAAGAAAGACTTAAAATATTTAATTAGAATTTAGAATTACCATTTAAACACATATTTCTCGTTGATGTCATTGTCCTTCAAACATCATTGCAATGCACATTTCATCACCCTTTTTTCATTCTCTCAATCTTTCGCCAAAATCTTTCTTCTCTCTTTTCCTGCTCTCTCTTTAATCATCTATCATACTTTCATTTCTCACTATAGCTATGATAAATCAATATCATTATTATTATTATCATTATTATTATTATTGTTATTATCATTATTATTATTATTAATATTAATACACGTAACCTCTACCAAACATTTTCAATCCTCTAATATTATACTATCATCTTCAAAAATCTCATTACCTCATGATATCTCTAAAATATTCAAAATATTTCAAACTTTCTCAATCTCTATCATAAATATTTCCAAATTTCATCAATCTCTATCGCTCTTTCTCTCTCTCTCCCTCCCTCTCCCTCTCTCTCTCTCCCATCTATCACTACTTTTCATTCACAATAAATGTAACCATTAACTTGGAAAGTCACTCATTCCTCTTATTTCAGACTTACCAATATGAAAATTTCTCGTCTCCTATCATTTTTAAAGTATGCCCTTTGAACTTATGCAATGTTGAAATAAATCTTGTTCCAACGATACCATTTCGAACTAAACCCTTTTAAACGATGTAAATCTTCAATTAAACCTCAATTAAATCATGCCATTTTGAATGAAATCCATTGAGTAGTCTATTAACTTGTAAATTAGTCAAACTCTTTGAACTATACCATCTTGAAATAAATTTTCACTAACCTATACTTACTTACCTTTGAACTAATTCATTTTCATTAAACTATACCATTTCAAACTAAAATCCATGTAATTATGTTACGTTAAACCTTAACTCTATGAATTATGCAATATTGAATTAAATTCATTGAACTATATCATCTTAAATCAACCTTTTTGAGTCATCCAATCCTGAATTAAACCCATTGAACTATGCAATCTTAAATAAATTCATTGAATTATGCCAATTTGAATTAAATCAATTGAAGTACATCTTTCTTGAACTAACTCCTCCATACTACGTCATCTTGAAATAACAATTTATTGAATTATAATTTTTCGAACTAAACATTTTAAACATTGCAATCTTGAATTAATTAATTAAACCCATTAATTTATGCAATTTTGAACGAAGCCCATTTAACTACATTATCTTGAATTAAATTCCTAATACTATGTCATCTTGAAATAAAATTTTACTGAACTATAACCTCTCGAATTAAGCATTTTAAATAAGCAATCTTGAATTAATTGAACTAAACCCATTGAACTGTATTAGCTTGAACTAAATCCTTTGTAATATATCATTTTGAACTAAATAAATTTCTTCAACAGTGATATCTTGAACTAAAGTATGTCTTTTTAAACTATGCTATCCTAAACTAATTCGCTTGAACTGTACCATCATCAGCTAAACTCACTGAAGTAATCTTGAAATAAGCTCTTTGATCATCAAGCTAAAACTGACCACATCATATTCCTAGCGTTTGTTCCATTAATTGCCGATAATCTATTGAAAATTTGTCAACGAAGCAAATATTTTTCAGACATGTTTCCGGGACGAAATACCACAAAGGATGAATTAACGGAGGAGATGGAATTGGGTGATGCTCAAATGGTTCCAGATGGAGCTAAGGATGTTGAAAAAATTTCACATATGTGAGACGATGCTTCTTTTACCTATTTTTCACTCTTTAATAGATAAATCGAAATATATCAAGGAATGTATGAATGTTGTAAATTAGTCCTATTTTGGATAAAAGATAAACAATTTTAGTTATTCCGGTAAAATGTATATATTTTGAAATTAAATAACATATATATTTTACAGGGGTTTCATCCGGATGTTTATTTCTGGTAGGTTACGATTTCCAGAAGAGCCAAAGGAATATTGCTTCGGTTATGAGGTATTACTTCTTTTCTTGTTGTAAAATATAGATTGGATTAGGACTTTTCCATATGAAAAACTCAACTACATATTGGATAGATATTTCCGGAAAATGTTTTTCTCCATTCAGATTCCAAATTATTTATTTTTAGTTTTGCATAAGAATATATGTAAGTTTTGTGGTGAACCTGATTACTTATTGCAAACTACTATGATTTATATGCAGAATTATAAGTTTCGAAAAATGATGGTAGTAATGAATGATCGTGCTTACCCGGTACTGTGTTACAGGATTTGACAGATCTTGGATCGATTGGTGAAGGTGCTTACGGTCGTGTGAATAAGATGCGGCACAATGAAACGGGACGATATATGGCAGTTAAAGTAGAGATTTTATTGTTAGCAAAAAATCAATTTTAATTCAACTAATACGACAAGTATTCCAGAATTAACGAATAATATTTTAGTTGGACTTGAAAATTTTTATTCAACTAATTAATTGAAATTGTGAGATTTTTTTTCTTGCAGTATCTTTTGTTTTTCCAGAAAGTTCGCATAATTTCGGGCAAAAATGATGATGGCGAAGCTAATCGTTCAATGAAACGTCTAAGACAGGAAGTTGATGCAATTAAAAAAGCTTCAGATTGTCCCCAAGTTGTAACTTTTTACGGCCTTACCTTTCATGAGGTTAATTCATGTTAGAAATTATGAATGTTAATTTTCAGTTATTATTAGATGCTGCCGGAATGCTAAGCTTTATATAATGCAAAAATAAAGGGTTCATGAAATTGATCTTGAACCGGGGAAAGAAGAGGAACCGGAACTAGTCCAGAACTATATTTTCGTTTTTTTTTTTTTTTTTTTTCCTGGTTGGCTACTTTTTATTGGATAATATTTCTCTCATAGGTTTCACCTCTGAAATGCTACAATTATTTTAGGGAGACTGTTTGGTATGTATGGAATTAATGGATATATCATTGGAAAATTTGTATAAAACTATTCATAATCATACTCATGGTGTTTTTGATGAACGTATACTTGGCCATGTTGCAGTATCGGTACATTATTGTATCTGTTTTAGTTGATTATGTAAAAATTCAACTTATACTTTCAATTAGTTAGTCAATCAATTAACCATAGACTAATTACCGTTTGAATAAGAATGATATTATTTGTATGATATAACATATGAGAAATTTTTCGTCTCATTATCAGATGACAGAAAAGTAATTAAGCAGAAGTTTTCCTATTAAAAGTTTTATAGAATACTTTCAGTGATTTGTGTTTTTTTTTTTCCTTTTTATTTTTCAAATTGTTGTGTGATGGTATATGTTAAGCTGTATTGTTTCAGATTCTTAAAGCATTAAATCATCTGAAAAATGAAATTAAAATTATCCATCGAGGTATAATTTTTTTTGTCGTTCGATCTTTCTGTATTTACTTTTATGCTTTTAAAATTCTTTTTTTCGAATATTTCTTTATATCAAAAATACTATATCAACAATTTTCATTTATTATATGGTTAAAAAAATTTAGGATGCTAGATAATTTTAATTGCATATTTTAACAAATTGTAATGACCTTTCAGGATTCAGTATTCGTAATAATAGGTGGGATTTGTATTTAGGCCAACATTGGTAGTTGGTAGTAAATATCCATATGAATAGGTAGACTGATGGATAAAATAACTATCATAGAAGGAAATGATCGTATGAGCAGATAGACTAGTAGGTAAAATCATAGAATTTTGCCAAATCAATTAAAGTTCATCTCATATCAAATTATCTCGTTGCAGCTATTTAGAAATTAGTATGTTACATTTTAGATGTAAAACCATCCAACATTTTGCTGGATCTGCGAGGTAATATTAAGCTTTGTGATTTCGGAATATCCGGTTATTTAATAAATTCTGTGGCACAAACACGTGAAGCAGGATGTCGACCATATATGGCAGTTAGTTTTTTCATGAATGATTTGTATATTAGTGGAAAATTTTCATGTATAAACATTAATACTATGAAAGTAATAGTCGTTTTTAAACAGTAATACTTTTCTTTTCTAACATTTGTTGCAAAATTTTAATAAATTTTGGAATAACAATGAAATTTCTCGCCAAATTTCTATTATAATACTATTGATTAGCTGATTATATTAATTGCAGCCTGAAAGATTGCTTACAAATGCTGCATACGATATACGTTCTGATGTTTGGAGCCTAGGCATTACACTGGTAAAGTTAATTTATTCTTGTCATAATAAGAAATAAACTTTTTGTTAATTTATCAGAAATGATTTGGAAACAATTTATTGATTCCAATCATTAGTTTTTTTTAGATTACCAATGTTTCATGTATCTTAATTGATAATAATGAAATAACAATTCAACGTTTACTTTTTTACAGCAAGAAGTGGCACTTGGTGTATTTCCGTATCCAAGATTTAACGAAAATGAACTTTTTGTACAACTTCAGCAGGTTGTTTACGGTGATGCACCAATAATGGGCCCATCGGATGTATACTCAATTAGAACTGTTCAATTTATCAATTCGTGGTGAGTATATTGTAATTTTCTAGAAAATAATTATCAATGTCAGTTTAAATTTCACTCTTTTCTTTTTTTTTTTTTTTTTTTTTTTTTACATATTATTTGGATAATTTTAAGCCTTGTCAAAGAAACAGAAGCTCGACCAAACTATGCGATGCTTATGGAGATGGAATTTTTCAAATATTATGATAGCTTAAATGGTACTTCGGAATATGTTGCAAATTATGTACAACAAGCATTAAATTTGCAAAAACAAAGTAATTGATAGTTTTTTATGGTATGAAATTTTTCAAATTTAATCAGTACTTGTTTTAACTTTTTTAAGCTTTGCCTTATTTTTTTGCAGTTTGTTGTTGTATTAATTATTTTTTTTTTTTTTTTTTTGAAATGCCTTCACCATCCTTTCTTCTATTTCCCGAAGCTTTCAATACATTTAACAAACAGAAATTATCTATTATCATATAGGCTAATTAATAATAATTAACATCTGCCTTTGTCATCAACTACGGAGCATTTACAAGATTACATATGTTTTTTTTTTTTTTTTTTTCAGAGCAAATTCCGCAAATTTTTGATCTTTTAAGAATATAATTTATAAATTTCCATGATTCAGAAAGAAAAAAAAAAGCAAAAATCCTGGACGGGATTTGTTCATTGACCAAAAAATGGTAGAATTGTGGTAATGTTAAATTTCGTTTTATATTTTCAATATTCTTCTACTATGAACATTCCATGAAGCAAATAAGATTATCATTTTTCACATTTAATCCATTGTGATAAGGCATTTGTAACAATAAAATAATCTTTGAAGAGAGATTATTTGGTTGAAAAGTTCAATTGGAAGTTCAAAATTAAGTTAGAGGAAAATTGAAACATATAAAAGTCAGATTAATCATTTCCATACTTCAGCAATGATAATAATAATAATGTGAAATTTCAACAAATTTGCTCTATTAATACATAAATCATTTACAGTACATAATTTATTTGAATGTTTTTTATCCTTAAAATTTCTTTAGTAATTATTTATTGCTAAATAGTTTTGTATATTTGTTATGTTGCATTGTATAAAGGAATAGTTTGTATAGGAATCATTTATCCGTGATACTTTCTTCATTTATCATTCATTGATAGTAATTATCAGATTTAATAATTAAAAGAAAAAAAAAAAAAACGAAAAATTGATTGAACTTCAATCATTATATCTTTCAGTTTTTTCTTTCCCTTTTTAATTTATATGCTATCTTTCAAAATTTTCTAATCTTTGATTTTTTTTTTTTTCCAGTCATCGTTGTTACTGTTGTTAATTTGATCTGGAAGGATAGGAAATGAATGCATGTCATACTTTGCAAAGCTTATTGTTATTATTTTAACCATTATTGATTTCCAATAATAAATGGAAAGATTGAATTATTGTTATTTGAGATATTTTCACTTTTTCACTTTTCTCTCTAATCTTTCACTAATTAGCTCAACAATTACTTGCGACGGATATTTATGTGAAATATATTTTGTTCAATTGCATATATTTGCACTTTTCACTTGTTATTATTTAGAAATATATTGCTTATTTTTACTTGTTTTTTTTTTTGTTCAAATTTTGCCTATCATTTTAAATTTATCAACTGATTGACCATACATTCCTTATTTTGATAATTAAATCATCTTTAATCCACCATGGCATAATCACAATAACAACCTATCATTATAAGTCGAAAGAAAAAACTTATCAAATTTGTATTCTATCAATGAAATTTTGAATGATCGAATGATATAATATTCATGCAACAATATGAGGAAGAAATGGGTACGATGATGAAATAAAATGAAAAAAACAGAAAATCTTATCGATGTAAAATTTCAATATTTTTCGAAAATACAATAAAAGATAAGTTTTGTTTTATTCTTAACTTGCAAATATTGTCTTTATATAATGGTAATATTCAACTATTACATTGCTGGAATGAACTTCAGTGAATAATAAACTGATTTGATGTTGAAATTTTAAAAAGGATTCGTTTTCGTACTTCTTACGATAGTCATAAAATGAATAATTGGAATTTGATGAATGATAGACAAGCAAAAATCTTTATTCAAGATGATCCATTTTGATCATATCATAGAATAGGGAAAACTGAGAGTCAGAAGTTTGTTTTTATTTTCCCATATTATTAAATTAATTTTTGGGATAATTATTTAGAAAATATTTTATATTAACATAAATGTTTTCTTCGCTTTATTCCACTCGATTCCTTATTTTTCATTATTTTAATATTCATTTATTCGTTTGATGTTTGTAATAAAAGATCAAAATGACATTAATACAAAAACGGTATTATTGCTTCATTTTCTTCGTATTTTATGAAATAAATAAAAAGATGAATTTTTAATTGATGAAAGAGATTTATTCATTAATTTTTTTTTTTATATAATTTGCAAGTATTTGAACACGTTTAATTTGATTCTTCCAAATTTGCAATACTAATAATTTGCTTATTTGTACTTATTTCATCTCTTGTTATCTCCATATGATATAAAATTTTAAATTACTGCTAAAAATTTTAAAATATAGTTGTAATCGAACTACTGCTTGATTTATGGAGGAAGGATAATAAATATTTTACTGTATAACTTGATTCAATAATTTTTTAAATTTAATTTTAAGTAATACTACTTATATTTGATTGCAAGGTAACACAACGAATCAAAGTATTCGTGGAAAGATTCGCAAAAAATAAATTGATATCCTATTTTTATTTTAACATTTTAATTTATGTTCTATACTTCTGATTTATTCCCTAGTGTAATCAATGTAATTGCCACATCTTTTATGATAAATGATCAAATTTAACAATAAACGTGAAATTTTCATTTTTTATCTCATTCAAGCTTCTCAACGAAATACTGGGATTTAGAATTAAAATTATAAATTAAATTTATTATAATTGCTAAAATTTAGTTGCTATGCTTCAAAATACAAATATTTTTCGCAAACTAAAATCTATTAGATTTTCATATGTCATTATTAGAATTTTGCATCCTATCACTTATTTCTGCCTAACTTTTACTAAAAGCATTATTATTCATAATTATACATTACATTCAAAGCTTGTTGGTTTACTTAAAATTTTTTAATTACTATATTTATTGAAAAAAGTATACTTCATAATCGAACAATTATAAAAAGACAAAAAAATTTTATTTTTATCTATTTTATTCGTATCATAAAACTTGAAAAACAATCATAGCTTATCACCTATCATGCAAGTTTACTTTTATTATCAAGGCCAATTTTGTTAAAGTTAAACAATATATTTTAAACAAACTCTTCCCTTTTTTTTTTTTTTTTTTGTTTTTTTAATAATTATATTTATTAAGGAATTTATAAATAGATTAAGTAATGTAAAAAAAAAAGAAAAAAAAAAATGACACGATATGATATATCAAATATTTATTCGGAATTGATCAAAATTATATGAATTGATGCAATAATATTTAATAAATTATTATGGTTTATTCTGAGTTGTCCTAATCCTACGATTGAAATCAAACAATTTGGGACACAAAATTTTTTCAAATGCTCGTCGAAATTCCAAGTTTAATATACCATATAGAAATGGATTGAGCGATGAATTAATATAACCAAGCCAAACAAATGCTTGCATGATCTATAATTGAATTAAATTTATTAATATAATAAAATTTAATAAATTTTGGAATTTTCTTTTTTACTTCTTAATTTTTATAAAATGAAAAACATTTTTTTTTTCCGCAAAATTCATTTATGATATTTCAATGAGAAAGCAAGGAAATGAACAAAATAAATAAAAAGAAAAGTGGAAAATAAGAATTTGATGAAAAAATAAGATTGAAAAATTCGAAAAAACTTTATAATAAAACTGAAGTAATTTTTGCCAAATAAATTTCATAAATGAATTTTGTTTAACAAAATTTTTTGCTCTCATATCAAATAATATTATTTGAAAAATTTAATTAATTTTGAAAATTCGTGAAATATCTCATTATTGTTACTGCTATTCTCATCATTTTTCATCAATAAAAAGAATGAATAATTAAAGTTTAACCACTCCCTTACTAATTTTTCACTTCATACAAGAACTAATATGAAATTATATTGCTAAATTTTAAATTATAATTAAAAATAAAACTAACCTTAGGATGAATATAGCACGAATTACAAAATGGTAATATCACATATGCGGAAAAGAATGGAAGCCAACAAAATGAAAATACAAAAATTATAACAGCAATAGTTTTTGCTGCTCGTTTTTCCTTCGATACACTGATTTGCTCACGTTCCCTTACAGCAGTTGCAGTTTGATTCTTGAAAAAAAAAGAAAAAAAAAATTAAATTTTTAAAAAGATTTTTTTTTTTTGCTATTTAAACTATCAGTTGGATAAATTTCGATGGTAATATTTTCAATTAATTAATATATATATATATATATATGGCATTTTTAGTCAAAAAAAAATATTTAAAATATCATTACTATTATTATTTAAGCATTGCTTATTTTACATTTTAGCAACATAATACGGTAATTTTTTCCTTTTTTTTTTTGCATAATCAGTTATAATGAATGAAAATTAAAAGAAATAAGATTGAATTTTCTTAACATTAAACGATTTATTTGAAAATTTCTTTTTAAATTACTAATAACCTTTTCTTCATTGTTCGATGTTTTCACAGGAAATCGTGAATTGCTGGATAAAATATCATTGCTAGGAGTATGACTACTTCGTGTAACAGCCTGTGGAATACATCTTAAAATTTTCTAAAATTTTATCATTTTCTATTTTTTTTCTTTTTTTTTCAGCTCTTTTCGATTATTAGCTTTCTCATTTAATTGCAAGAATGCTTATAAAACTTGCATGCAACATGCAATTTTCTCATTATTCATTGTATCGATAATTCAATGGACATTTTTAAAACAAATTTAGGAATAACATAATTTCAACAAATTTACATAACTAATAATTACAAAACATTTCGAAAATATTCATTTCATCAAATGATAAATATAGCCTATCAATGATTAAATTCTTTCAATTTATTTGAACTTTGTTATTCTTTTCTTTCTTAACTGCATAAATTTTACTAACATACCATTTCACGGAGTCCACTAAAATTATCAACTGAAACAAGAGGTGTATTACCGAATGCTTGGAGATTATTCTTGCGTACATTAGGTCGTCTGGATGGAAATTTATTTCCACCAGATAGCGCACTTCGACCTAAATATAAATGTATTGTTAAATTTCTCAAAAAAAAAAAAAAAAAAAAAAAAAACTTCTCTTAATATTTTACTAGCAAATGTGATGTTAATAGTTTCATGGAAAATTATCTAAAACAGTTAAATTTCAAAAAATTTAGATACTTTTAAAAACTTTTTCATTTGAAATTTTGCAACCTTTTTTAATTAAAATATAGTCTAATTAAAATAAACAAACAAACTCCAATTTTTCCTGATTCGTTGTCGTGCAGCAAGAAATATTTTTACATAAACAATAATCATCACAATAAGAGGCACAAAAAATGAACCACTAGCTGAATAAACAACGAATGCTTTTTCAGTTGTTAATTCGCAATGTGTTTTTAAACTTTCACCTGACCAATCATTCCATCCAATTATTGGTGGTACACTAATACATGCACTTGCTAACCAAACCTATAAATAAGGAATTTCATAAATAATTAATGTTTTGAAAGAGAGGATGAGGAAGAAAGGAAGAGAAGAAGAAAAATTGATGAAAATTATTTTCAAATAAATTAAATGAATTGGACGAAATGTATTGAAATAATGTCTGAAATTAATGACAATGTCAATCAATAGTTCCAACATATTATTCGAAATAACATCTATCAAAAAAAAAAAAAAAAAAAAAAAAAAAAAAAGAAAAAGCATTAAACGAATAAATATTCATTTGAAAGTATTATTTTACAGATAATTTGTTATCATTTATCAGTACAAAGTAAATGTAAGCATAAATGAAACAATTATATACCACAGCAATTTTTCGGCAAACAAATTTCAATGTCCTTTTATGAACATAATTAATGGGGTCGTGAATAGCCCAATAACGATCCAATGCGATTGCGCAAAGATTTAGGATTGATGCTGTACAGAGCATTATATCAGCTGTTGTAAATATATGGCATAAGGTCATCCCTAATAACCATCGTCCACCTGAAATATGCTTACATGTATCAGAATTATTTTTATTAGAAGCCTTCTTCAGCTATCATTAGTGTTATCTGTATTGTTAGCAATGTATAACCTAGTTACCATTATCATTCGTATTAAGTTTTAAGCAAATTTAAAATGTTAAAATACTACTATTACTATTACTACTACTACTATAATAATAATAATAGTAATAACAATGATAATAATAATAATAATAACAATAATAATAATAATAATAATAATAATAATAATAATAATAATAATAATAATAATAATAATAATAATAATAATAATAATAATAATAATAATAATAATAAT